>AP025072.1:25973070-25985184 GCA_036186865.1 Eustoma russellianum
TGTGATTTTATATATATATATGCATCATCGGATAATAACGAGAGAATCCGTATCTGATATGGATTTTGAATATCCTGATAGAATCCATATTTGATATGGATTTTGATTGGCATCAACTAATCCGATTGGGACTCGGATTTTGATGTCCATATATGTGTGTATATATCTGTGCATCTCGTATAGAGAAGACAGACGAAAACCAACAGAAAACGAAACCCTAGAATCGTTTTTGTGAAAAACCGAGTTCTTCGACCGCGCCGTTTGAAGAGCTAGCACTCTGGGCGGAAGCATTCGTGTGGATACCGACAGAGGGTGTTCGTGATTTCGCACCTCTTCCATCTGCAAATTTCGAATCTACGGAGGTAATTTTTGATTTCTTTTGTCGAATTAAACGAACAACGTGGATCCTTGGTAGGAAATCGGAGATCAAGTTTTGTTTTTCCGCTGTGCGTTTTGCAGTGATCTCGTTTGATTTCCTAACACTGACCATCTCCGCCGCCTCATGTTTAACTCCATCTGAGAGAACAAGTACTTTAGGCTCTTGTGATCGGTGAACACCGCGCATTTCTCCTCATATAAGTAGTGCCGCCAAATCTTTAGAGCGAACACAACTGTAGCTAGTTCAAGGGCGTGCATCGGGTAGTTCTGTTCATAAGGCTTTAGCTGCCTTGAGGCATATGCGATGACTCGTTTGTGTTGCATCAAAACACACCCTAGACCAATCTTCGATGCATCACAATAGATCACAAACCCATCAGTACCGGAGGGTTGAGTCAATACTGGGGATGTGGTTAACTTCTTCTTGAGTTCCGAGAAGCTTTTCTCGCATTCAGCTGTCCATTCAAACTTAGACTTCTTCTGGGTAAGACGACTGAGGGATACCGCTATCGTTGAGAATCCCTCGACAAACTTCCTGTAGTAGCCAGCTAGGCCCAAGAAACTCCGCACTCCAGTGACATTTGTGGTCTTGGTCATTCAGTAATAGCTTCCACCTTCTTAGGGTCCACAACAATCCCCTCTTCTAATATCACGTGACCAAGGAAGGTCACACTCTTCAGCCAGAACTCATATTTACTGAATTTGGCGTACAATTGTTTATGCCTCAGTATGCCAAAAACAACTCTCAGATGCTCAGCGTGGGTTTGTTCGTCAGGAGAATACACAAGAATATCATCTATGAATACCACCGCAAACTTATCCAACTGTTGCCGAAAGACGTTATTTATGAGATCCATAAAGGCGGCATGGGCATTTGTTAATCCAAATGGCATCACTAGGAACTCATAGTGGCCATATCTTGTAGGAAAGGCTGTCTTCGCAATGTCTTCGACCTTCACCCGCACCTGGTGGTACCTTGATCGGAGGTCAATCCTGGAGAAAATCCTAGCACCCTTTAGTTGGTCAAACATATCCTCAATTCGCGGTAGGGGTTACTTATTCTTGATGGTAATTTTATTCAACTCTCGGTAGTCGATACAGAGCCTCATGCTTCCGTCCTTCTTCTTAACGAACAAAACAGGTGCTCCCTAAGGTGATACACTGGGACGAATAAATTTCTTGTCCAACAGCTCCTGAAGTTGTTCTTTTAGTTCTCTCAATTCTACAGGAGCCATTTTGTGAAGGGCTTTAGAAAGAGGTTCGTCTCGTGGGATCAGGTTTATCTCAAACTCAACTTCTCTCGGAGGTGTCACTCCCGGCAGTTCTTCCTGAAATACATCCAGAAATTCGTTGACCACTGGAATCTGTTCAATAGATGGTATCTCTTGGGTCGCATCCACTGCATACACCAAGAACCCCACGGCACCTTTCCTTAAGGCTCTGCAGGCTTGGGTAGCTGTCATATACACCTTCTTAAGGGTTTTCTTTCTCCGCGCCTCACCCTGGAAGATTATGTCATCAATCTCGGAATTCTTGACTGTCACTTGTTTCGACTGACAATCAATGTTGGCGTGATAATTGGCCAACCAGTCCATTCCTAATATGACGTCAAAGTCATACATCTGAATGGGAATTAATGTGGCAAGGAATGTTTGCTCTCCAAACTCCAACTCACAATTCTGGTACTGTTGGTGCGAAATCATAATTTGATCTTCGGCCGTTTGAACACGATACGGAGTCTCTAACCACTTAGGTAATTCACCAAGGTGCCTGGTGAATTTCTTCGCCACGAAAGAGTGGCTCCCGCCGCTATCAAAGAGTACGTTGGCAGGTATCTTATTTACTAAAATCGCTCCCAAAATCATAACAAGTTTCACACAAGGGTTAAGCATATAGAGATGCAATTCCAATCAAAATTTAAATTAAATCTTGAATTGTACCTGTCACTACATCGGTGGCTTCTTGAACGTCCGTGTCTGTCATGAGATGCACGTGGGCATTTGCCCTCGGCTTAGCCCCAGTTGTGGCATCATCTCTCCTGGAGCATTCTTCCATCTCTGGACAGTCTCTAATCAGGTGTCCCACTTGGCTACAATGATAACATGCTCCGACCAACTTTTTGCATTCCCCAGCATGGCTTTTGTTGCAGCGTGGGCAAACTTCCACAACCTGCTGGGCTACCGGGTTCTGCGGTGGAGGTCTCTGAAAACTTCCCACTGGGCCTCTCTTTAGAATCTTGACTCAACGTCTGGGTCTACCGCCCACTCTCATTTCCTCTCTTGGCCTCTTTCCTCTGTCGGAGGATCTTGCACCGGCCTCCCTTGCCGCTATTCTGTAGAAGTCACTCTCCACACATAAACACGCGTCCAACATATCCTCGTAGGTTTTCATTCCAGCGTTCACTATTGCCGATTGTATTATTGAGTTCAAATCCCTTTCAAACTTCGCCATCTTAAGGCGATTATCGGACATATTCGCAGTAGTGAACTTTCCCAAGACATGAAAACGGTCGGCGTATTCCGATACTGTCATCTGACCCTGCTCAAGTCGGTCGAATGTTCTGATCTTGTCCAGGATTGCTGTTTCTGGCACGTAATACTTGAGGAAAGTATCACAGAATTGTGTCCAAGAGTTCGGCGGAGTTATCTTCAATACCATACTGACCCACCATTCACCTGCCTTGCCACTCAAAAAGAGTGTGGCCACATCAGCGTTAATCTCTTCCGGTACTTGCAACAGCCAGAAACACTTCTCTACCTCAGCCAACCAGTGCTGAGCCTCCTCGGGATTAGTGCATCCTGCAAATTCGGAAACCCTGGTCTTTCTTATCTCTCCGTAGAAGAAATAAATGTTATGATGTGGTGGCGGAGGAGGCGGAGGTTGCTGCTGCTGAGCGTAACCCTGAGCAATCACAGTTAGTGCATCTGTGAGCACCTGGGGTAGTACCGCTTGAGGTGGCTGATTCTCTTGTCCATTGCCAGAGTTCCCGATGTTATCTCTTCGTGGAGGCATTTTCTCTGAAAGGTCAACGTTTTCGTTAGCAATCAGTAAAAACAAAATATTACTGAAGGCTCGAACGCGTGAAGGTGGGTGGGGTATGAAATTAAAAGAATGTCCGAAAATTACTTGTTATACGCGCTCGCACACACCCAACCCAGATCATACTTAAACCCTAAACATTTAATGCTTATTCTTAAGGTCAAACTTAAAGGTAAAGTCTTGTCTTAAATTGCTAAAAGATCATGAACCGAAATTTCTGAGATAAATCTGAAGCCTGGTCTCTGATACCACCTGTAGCGTCCCGGCCCGATACCGAATCGGTACCAGTGCACCCACCATAGTCTACTATGAGAACTACGAAGCGTCAAAGCAGATCAAGCACCCGTCATCCATGACGCAAGGTAAATCAGCGGAAAAGACATAAAAATTTAAAACTTCAATAACTAATGTAACCAAATGAAATTCAAGAGAAATGAAATGTATTCGGAAATGTCTAATATATATCCTCCAACAACATCAGTAACAGAAAATCTATCAACTAAGGAATTAACATGGCATTTTCTCCTCAATGTCTATCATCCCAATGGGCCCACTCGCCGTCGTCTTCCACGAATATCATCTCATACTCGGGTTCACCTGAAAAGAGATGAAGTATCTATTCTTAGCAAACGACGCTAGCAAGTAACCCGTCTAAACACCTTACAGAATCACACACGACGAGTCACCGATATATGAAACAATGCCCAAAATAAGGTGCTCGGGTTAGCAAGTATCATAGTCATAAATAAACATCGAAACAGATAAGTCACATGATCTAAGCGAAGATAGAGATCAACACACATCGTGAAGAACATACTACGAGAACGGTCATGCACGCACATTGTTTCATTCATGTCAAGACTTATGCTTCGTGACACCTGATGCAAATGCATTTCTTAAAAATCACACAATGAACTATACGGAGACCCATGCATATGCCTTCCTTTACAAACATGTCATGCGTGACGTTTCACAAACTTTTCTTAATTCTTCTTAGCATATTCTTCAAGTAGCAGAGACTTTATGCCCTGTGGGTTATCAATCCACATCAAACGGAACATTATACCTCGTGCTGAAAGGTCCACGGCCCCATAACAGAACTTTATACCCTGCTGTTGATTACAGGTCACGCTTTTATACCCTGCCATTGTAGGCGTGACTTTTATACCCTGCATCAACCAGCAGCCCAAACTTGTCGTTTAAACTTTGGTCTTTCTTTGCACACACGTGTCTTTTTGTAAAACAAAACCCATGTCAGAATACAAAATGCTTAAGTCGTGATGCCAATGCTCATGTCAAACTACAACCATCCCCTAATCATGTGCACATACACTTTACGTATTGACTTTCGTGTCATAAACCTCACACATACCTAAGCATAGTTCACTCGTACCCTTTCTCAACCTCTCGTATTACAAAGTCACCACAAGTTCGTATTTAATCTTACTCTTTTACACTTAAGGTTACCCATCTTATCATACGTCAAGCATACCTCTACAGTACCTCTTGAACTTATATACTAGTCCCAATTATCACATAAAGGTCCCTCAAACCCTTTGTCGTTCATTCCCTAACATTCTTAAATGTTCAGCTTAAATTATGCAAACTGGCCACATTGATCGATCGATGTGCCCCCACTAATCAATCAATGTCCAGCTCAAGGACTTCGATCGATTGATGTCCTTATTTCTGAGTGACGATGCCCTCCAGAAAGTCTCAATTCTGCATCCCCAGGACTTCGATCGATCAATGTGGTCTATCTGATCGATCGATGTTCAGTTTCCTGACATCGATCGATCGATGTCCCCCAGTTGATCGACTGATGTCCTCCAGAAAGTTTGAAAACTCTACCAGAGCCACTTGGATCGATCAATATCCTTCCAGAATGGATCCAAGTCCCTTTTCCTGCAACTTTTCACCATGTTTCACCCCAAAATCAACCCACACTTCAACTCCCTTCATTCCAAGCCTATGAAACACCTATATTCAATCCGGAAACATGATTCCAACCTACACATACACTCATGACATCGCATTGAACCTTAATTACATCTAATGACATGGATCCTACACTTCCTACAATTCCCTCCTTCGAACAAGTCCGCAACCTTTCTAATCAATCCCAAACTCAGCCGCCAACCCTTGTTGACTCACCAAACCTTCTTCCACAACCCATTTCCATCTAAAGCACAACAAGCATGGTAGATGTTCCCCAAGAGACAATACACATAAAAAAGATATCTTTAGGGCATATTTATCAAAATCAAGTAAATATCAACTATTCTTGGAAATTGACCCAAAAGATTGCAACTTTATTCATTCAACAAGCGTACAACCACATTGTAGAACAATTAACATAAATGGAACGAAATTACCGATGTGTGATCCAATTTTCTCTTACTAGAAAATAGGGCTATGAATCAAAATTGCGTAAAGCGTATAGAAAAGTTACTTGCCTTTGAAACTAAGGGATCTTACGGTGATTAGGTTAAGTTTTTGGACGGATTGTACCTAGGATTGATCGCGGATTCTTCTCCTTTCTTCCTTTCTCCTTCCTTCTTTCTCTTCTTCCCTTTTCTCTCTTCTTTTCTTTCTCTCTCAGCCGATTTCTGTAACTGCTGGGTGCAGCCAATGTCAATAGCCTGGGGGAGTTATGCGTAATGTGTAACTCCTCCAAACATTTAAATTGGGGAGGGGCAGTTTTGGTATTTTGGGCCCAATTTCCTTAATTTCAGCTTTTTAATTATTTTTCTACCTAAAATTCATTTAACTAAGCGTCCTAAATATATATAGTTATCAAAATTACATTTTTGATCCGTTTTAAATTACTTAACACTAGACTCGGAAAACACGAGGTATGACACTTCAGGTGTTAACAAATTGCATCTTTGGCTGAGGAGGCACTCACCCTTGTTGGCTTGCTCTCTGGATGAGCAGGCACTCAGCCTTGTTTGTTCGTTCTCTGGCCGAGCAAGCAATCAACCATTTTGGTTCGCCCTTTGGCCGAACAAACATATAGATGACGATGTTGGCCGGATATCTGCTCTGCGATATAACGTTGAATGTTCGTAGATTTAACTGGAAACACTTGTCGTTTTCTCAGATGAAAATTTTGTCCCGTTAGAACTTATAAGGTTTTATGAATACCCTAAATTCACCAAATTTCTATGCTTCGTTTCTAAATAAATTATTCTTGTTGTTGTCTATAGAAGTGAATCTAAGTATTCCTGTTATTAGTATTATTTTGTGCGGGGGAAGACCGTTTGAAAGACGACCAAACCAAAGGAATCGAGAAACTTCCAACTGAAAACTACGTACCAACCTTACCGCCCGTTTCTTGGACCACGTCTTCTCGGATACCTCTCCCCTTCCTTTTTTGTCCTAACATCTTCCTCATTTATTTGGAACCCATTTAATTTCATTCACGTATTAAATCTGAAAAAGGAAGACTTTCCAGATTTTGTATAGTTTTTATATTAGAAATGGCAAAAAAGGTGAGAAGGAGGAAATTTCTAGGTAAACGGACAAAGAAATTGGTGCAGAAAAACGAAAGCCATGGAACAAGACTTGATCAAACATAAACCGCACGCATCACCATCAAGCATTCCGTAAATTCCAAGGCTCTCTTTCTCTTTATTTTATTTTTATCCCCCCTTTAATACCAAACACTGAACAAGTCTGGTGGGCACACATCTTACACGTTTTATACCGTACTTCTCATTTTTTTTTTTTTTGTTGAGGGTAGAATTTTTCCAGGCTTAGTTTAACTATAATTTCTTCATCAATATCATCTACCTACTCCTATTGGCCCTGTTTTCCAAAGCAAACTCTTTGCGGTACGAAGCTGGACGCAGAAAGAAGCGATTTTTAAGTGAGGAAAAGGGAACATTTTGCTTAAATATTTGAGGTTTGTTTATACTTTATTTTTGGGTTTTATTGATTATCTCTAATTTCTTTCTGGGTTGTTTGAGACTTCTGATTCTGTGTTTGGACCGTGTGTTCTGAGCTTTTGGGTTAAGAAAAATATTTGGATTAACTTATCTCTTGCATCTTGGAGCTAAATTTAGCTATTGGAATAGGAAGAACAGCTAACAAAGTAGTGAATTAAGAGCAAATAGATAGTGAAGATTTGAAGTTGAAGTTGTTTTAAATGGAATGTTGGAACAATTGGTGAAGAAGTTTACTTGTATCTGGTGTGTGGCAATTTTGGTAGGAAGTGGTTTTATGATTATGAGCTGGCTTTGGGTTTTCTACTTACTGATACATTTGTTTGAAACGAGCATGTGATCAAAGGGCATAATTAGAACAATTAAATCAGGCTATTCATGGTATTATTCTTGTTTCGACTATGATGAAAGAGTGAAGTAGGAAGGGTAGAAGAACTAAAACATGGATCATTTTAGAGGCTAATGTTTTTGGAAGAATTTGGTTGAGGTAGTGGTTGCTCGTTTAGCCTTTACATGGACTCGAAGTAGATCGAGTGTGTGGTAAGGGTGAAGCTTGATCTCCATTTACCAATGTGTTGATCAAGCTTCTAACTGATGTATGAGCTTGTATGACATTGTTCTTTTCAATTACGCCATCCATCCTAAGACATTCTCATTTTTCTCTCTCCCTCTCCCTCTCTTTTTTTTGGACTCCTTGTGATGTTCAGAACAGATTTCCCAAAAGTTCCACTGTGTGCTTCTTTCTGTAACCTATTTTTAGCCTTTCTTTTAAACCTTTCAAAATAGAGGCAACCCAACATCAAATTCTCCAGTTATTAAGGATCCATTATAAATTTTCATGTCAAAAAGTGACACTCAAAAACATCAATCTGTTTGTTGGGTAGAACTCTAAATAACTCAGATCGAGCCTGAAAAGAGTGTATCTAAAATGAGATGCCGAGTCTCAATTTTTTTTACTGGCCTAGCTTGAAGCAGACACTATAGTAAAATCAGTACAGAAAACAAGGGTGTTCTTGAATGCATTTCTAGTCAATGTGGATTTTTTTTTTCGTTGACACTGTAGTGAATGACTAGTTGCCATTGAACTTTTTCTTCCAGTAGTGCCATTTAAGGAATTGGACTCGATATGGATCAAAATTTTGTAGCCGACTTATGTGCTAATCATATGCTTTTTAGTTGTTTCCTGCTCCTGGTTTTTGCGCATTGTCACTTTGAGGTGGGGGGAATTTGGTCATGATGAAAAGTGCAAAACCTTTTTTTCTTTTCTGGGTGCCAACTGCTGAAGCCTCATGGAGAATGAGAAATATTGTGAATGATGTATGTCAAAAGCAGGTGGTTGTAACATAGTACCTTTACGAGCAGGCAAAGAATGTCTTTGCTGGATAAGGATGGATATGGAGAATGACAAATTAAAATCAGTTTTATGTAACTTTGAGTGGACTTCAGTAATATGTGCTGGATAAATGATTTGGGCAGCCATATTTTGCTGGTATACATATTTTGATTTTGGATTTGTTTTCCCTTTTTCTTGTGGTGGTGGTGGTGGTATGGAGTCCATTGTCTCCTTCTTTTTTTGAAGGTAGTTCAAATGACTTCTTAACCTTTTGAGATGAATTGCTTATGATTTTAGTTGTTAAAATTATGATCTCAATTATAAGAAAGGTAAGTTGTCCTGTCAATACTAATAATAGAAGGTTGTGTTATAGCCTCTGTAATTCTTGCATTGGGCATTATTTCAGAACCTGATAATGCTTTCCTGCATCAACAGAACATGGATATTTTGTCCCAAAACAATAAATGGGTACTTTTGACTCTTGAAAACAAATTTGAATCTCCACCTTAAAAACATGGAAAGAAATCCGTGCACCACAGGACCTAGTACCTTGTTGGAAATATAGAAATGGAAGGAACACGTATGTGATGTTCTTAGATTTCCTCACTACTTGTTCGTATCTGTTTGTATATACATACATATAGATAATGATAGGGGTTTACTTGATGTTTACATCATACCAACATTTAGCTAGGAAAACATTAGTGATAACATAACATCTAACAAAGTTTACCATAACGAACTCTGTTTTTCTAAACTTATCCCGACAAATGAAGCTTCTGGACAAAGAAGCGGAAAATTAACTTTGTGAATTTCAGGGCCTTGTAATTGCATAAAATTTAAAATACCCGCTTTCTATTGGTTTTAGGTGTTTGGTTTGATAAAGATAAGTTGAGTGGTGTGATAAATAATTCCTCCTGTGATACTGTTGATCTGATGTTAGCAGTAAAGCTACTAGCCAGCAGCTCTAGGAAGAGCATTCTCTTCCATTGTGGTTCCCTTTCGAATACTGTCCTCAAAATGTCAAGTGTGGAGGAACCACTTGGCCTGGATAAATTGCCAACTTTGAGTGAAATCGATGTCCGTAGGTTCTCTTCCACTGCTTGCAGACCTCTTGGGGAGGACCTGGGAATGAGACAATGTTGGATTGAAGAGAGAAGTTGCGGCCCATCCAACTCCTGCGAGTAAGTTTTGCTAAAATAGGACAGAAATTTTCTTCTTTTTTTTTTTTGTTTTTTTTAATTTGTTTATGTATTATCGATAACTGCTACAAGTATTGTTCTCTCTCTCTCTGTTATAACTTGTACTCGTTTGTTTATAACTTATACTAGTTGCTTTTTGAACGTTATTGCTTCTATCCTGTCTTTTTTGCAGTATATGTTGATACTACACTAATAACTATAAGAAACCTCTCTCTCAAAGACGTGGCAATCTTTTGATGTGTGCAAGAAACAATAACATCCTGAAATTATGACATCCCTTGCTGGGAGTCATAAATGTGGGCATTCTCATGGAAGTATTCTGTTTGATGGTTCTAGATATGGCTGAGACGAGTGCTTGAGTACATAAATAGAACTGCACATGAATTGAAAATGACACCTTTCCATTTGCTTTTTCTTGTTGTACTCTTTACCGGTGGAAGGATGAATTTTGAATAAATCCATCTTTCTGTTTGTCAATTGAAAAATAATCATTGACCATTTTTGAGAATCCATCAATAAATTAGTATATATCTTTATATGGTTTAGAAATATATAATCAAGTCAAATCTCCTAGCTACCCTGTTGGCCATAACTCCAGAGTGTAGCCAACTAACTTATCTCTATGATCATGTCACAACGCCGTAAGAAATAATTCTGTATCATTATGTTTCCACCACCTCCAACTTGTGGTTTATTTCCATTTTCCAGTTCTACTAATAGTTGCTCCTTACTGCAATAGATTTTTTTGGTGTTTATTCTGGCTATCTGATAGCTAATACTAAATTAAATATCTATTCAGTGAATTTTTTGATGAGCACAAGCATGAGACTTTTCTTTGGCGTAAACAATTGAGGGACTCATCATTGAGAGACATTTCGAACCGGACATTAAGCCTGGAAAGGAACCACACACATACCAGAGCTCTATGTGAATCTCGTAGCTTGGGCAGTCCTCGTTCTAGTTACTTGGCTAACAATCACTTAAGCTCCTTGTGCAACAAAGGCACAAGGGATGTGCCACCTAAGGTAATTTCTTTCTGTGACTGAGAGAGGGTGATAAAACTAAAAAGATAAAGCATATGCTGATTTTACTTCTGTTTCTACATTATTGCATTTGGTGGTTTAAAAATTCTGATTGCTAATCAGTATCAGTCTGGTCAAAGTTAGGAAACAAGATAAGGGATTAGGAAACTGACACTTATGAATTTTCGAGTGATGTTTACCTTACCACATACTTTGTTGTTTTCGCTTCTTGAATTAACATTGCCTTGATTGATCAATACATTTCTCCGCAGTTATTTAAAGGATTACCAAATTATGTGAAGATGGTGGAAGTAGGTCCAAGGGATGGATTACAGAATGAGACAGGATATGTCCCTACTGCACTCAAAGTTGAATTAATCCGTAAACTTGTTTCTTCTGGGTTGCCTGTGGTTGAAGTAACAAGTTTTGTTTCTCCAAAGTGGGTTCCGCAGGTAATACTTTGGTTATGTTTCTCAAATTTTAGTATGTTAGAAGTTGCATAAAATTGATATTTTAGCTTTTTTTCGCTATCGTGAGTATATTAGTCAGGTATGTTCCGTACATGAGAGGTCAGGTTGTTTGATAATAGATGCTAAAATTAAAGGTGTGACTAAAAGAGGGCGTTCTCGGTGTACTAGACTCCTGCGCAAGGCTCCCGCGTTTACGGAGGGTCTGGGAAGGGGCTGGATCGCTTCGGGATCTGATGTACACAGTCTTACTATGCAATTTCTTTGTGACTATGTGGATTTCAAATTTGTAGAGAAGCTGACCTTGTTAGAAATACACAATTTTCCATCAAAGAAATATAAGCTGAAGGAGAGGATATTATAAAAAGTCTATGTCAAAGTGGGCGATTGATGTAATTCTTATCAGTAATTGTTTTAGGTGTCTTGGATGGATATAGCAAAAATGGGTCAATTGGTAAAGGTGTTATTGTTGGATGAAGACAATATAGTTGAAGAAACTGATAAGAATCTATAGAGAAACTGACCTTGTTAGAGATACACAATTTTGTAGAGAAACTGACTGTGTTAGAGGTACACAATTTTCCATCAAAGAAATATTTCTTTGATGGTATAAGCTGAAGGAGAGGATATTATAAAAAGTCTATGTCAAACTGGGCGATTGAGTAATTCTTATCAGCAACGGTTTAAGGTGTCTGTCTTGGATAGATATAGCAAAAAAAAAAAAAA
>AP025072.1:25985194-26013965 GCA_036186865.1 Eustoma russellianum
AAAAAAAAAAAAAAAAAAAAAAGGGTCAATTGATAAAGGTGTTATTGTTGGATGAAGACAATATAGTTGAAGAAAAATATATCATGTCTTTTATGCAAGAGTAAATTTTGTTAAATTATGGGAGAGTAAAGTTTGGTTAAATTTAAAGGTAATTTAAACCATGCTCTATGGATTGAGATATTTGCAGTAAATTATGGACATGAACAAAATATGAAATATTATGGAAATGAGAATGTTGGCATGGATTTATGGAGGTAAAATGGTGGATAAAAGAAGAAATGGATATGGTAGGAAGAAAGTTGCAATGCTGTTTATTGTCATGGAAAGGTAAAACTGTTCAAGATGTGTGGGTGCTTGTAAAGGTGACCTATCGATCCACATGTCCAGTATTATGAGATCCAACAGCGCTGAATGGGGTTGAAAAAGAAGTGACATGTACGAATGTTGTATAAGTTTTCGATTATCACATAGCATAATGTTGCGACTTGGTATGGAACAGGTACCTGCTGAAGGAGACTTGAAACCTAGAGATTGATTGAGGACCCTCCTGAAGACATCTTAAGTGAAGTGCACCTTTAAGAAGAGTGTTATGGGTTCCATCTCCAAATTGAGTTTTCAGTAAAGAGTGTTCTAACTATGTAAAGAACTTAGATATAACCCAATTTTGAATGATTTTATGCATTGCTTGCTAGAAAAGGCATGTTTGCCAGGGTAGGCTGCAGAAATGGTGCGTTTTTAATAATAATTAATGCTGCCTATCACTTTAATCTACTCCATACATGCCTTTCCTCCAAAAGTGTGGTATCAAGTTCTTTGGAGTTTATTATGCTGGGAGAGCATGTGCGTGGCAAAACATTCCGGATTGGCTGGTGAATGATAACTGGCGTAGCAAGTTCCATGAAGAACTTGTGCAGCTGGCATTCTTGATTCTCCGGAGCTGTGACTTGAACATGGCAGAAAAGATTGAGGTTGTACTTGCTTAAGAAAAAAATGGTTTCAGCAAGTGGTCCAGGAGGTATTGACACAACATTAGACTGTACATAAATTGAAGGGAAGTGAGGAAGACAATGCAAAAATTGGATACTGTGTGTGAGTTGCAACTTAGACCAGAGAATTTGCTGTTTGCTCTAGTGTCTGATATTATTCTAGTGTGTCTTGTTTCAGAAGCTGGTATTTTTAAGCATGAGCTCTTATTCTATATTAATAATTTTTTTACCAAGTTAAAGAAATAAAAAACGAAACATGCTTGGAATGCTTGCACACCTATTATCTTGCTCCCTTTCTTTCTTTCTCTTTTACCATGTAAGTTTTCCCTATAATGTTTTTCCTTTTATACAGTTGGCTGATGCAAAGGATGTGATGAAAGCAGTAAAGAACTTAGAGGGTGCTAAGTTACCTGTTTTAACGCCTAATCTGAAGGTGTGCTTTGTAATTGGGAATTGTATGATTGCATAGTTGTGGATGCTTCATTTCTGTTGATGGCTTGACTGCTCTGTGATTTGAGAAACTGTAGGGCTTTGAAGCTGCTGTTGTCGCTGGGGCCAAAGAAGTTGCCATTTTTGCATCGGCTTCTGAATCATTTTCAAAATCAAATATAAACTGTGGCATTGAGGAAAGTCTAACTCGTTATTGCGCCGTCACTGGTGCCGCTAATAAACTCTCTATTCCTGTTCGTGGGTATATCACTTTCCTCCGTGTTTACATCCCTATCTCCCAAATTGTCTATTGCTCATAAATCTCTTCAACAAAATCATAATGCACAAATATAAAATGGTGCAGTGTGAAGTACTAACTGTGTCCTTGACATTGATGTTAATCTCAGCGGCCTTACTTTCACTCCTAGGTTTGAGTGAGCTAGATCTGTTTATTCATATCATTTTCACATCGCCATCTCATGAACTGTAGGAGTACCTAAATGCATGGAAATTATTTGTCAACTTGGGCTCATAATTGGCATTTCTGAAATAATGGAATGAAAGTGCAAGAAATAATCAACAATGGGAAGCTTCAACTATCGGTTAAAGCTGACTTGTAGGGTTGGTGCCAAGTATTTCATGGGGAGTCGGGTTTTATCAAATATGACTCTGCTTGTCAATGAGTGTCATCCTTTCATCTCCTGTTTTAGCTCTATGTCAAGCAGTTTGGTTTCTTTGCTCTAGTGAGCACAGGAGTCACTAAAATTCCCAGTAAAAATCCCATTACACTGAACAAAATTCACAAAGTTCGTTAGGTCCTCTCTTCTAGACCATATGTTACTGCAACTTGCATCTTCCACGTAATATGATGTATCGAAGAATTGTACTGCTTTTCAGATTATCTTTTTGGTAACATTCAGTACATGTGAATTGTGAGCTTGGTAACGAACAGATCATACTAACTTTGTACAGACATCTGTTAGGTATGTTTCTTGTGCCGTTGGATGCCCTGTTGAAGGAGCAGTTCCGCCTTCCAGAGTGGCTTATGTGGCAAAGGAACTTCATGACATGGGCTGCTTTGAAATATCTCTTGGTGACACAATAGGAGTTGGTACACCAGGTATAATTCGGACTAGTAGATATCTCTCGATTTTGAGCTTCTTCTTCTTATTTATTTATTTTTAATATTTATAGAAGAATGTCTCTAGTCAATCAATTATGCCTTACTATTCTGACTTCATTATTGTACTCAGACCTTGTAAAACACTTTCCATGGACAAATGATGTGCACGTAATTTTGCCTTTTCTCAATTCCATTGTCCCCATGCATCTTATGTAAATGCCTGCACCTCAGGTCACCTCATGTCTTCTGGACAGCATCAATCTGGCTCTCTGCATCTTTTCAATAAAACCATGATTGGTATAAAGTTCTCCAGGGGCATAACCTAAAAGTTTTCATTTTGCCACTTGGTTAACCCTACTGTTCTCTTCTTCTCTTAGCAGAGATTTTTAACAATCCAGGATTAGTAACATGTGCCACTGCTGATTTTTCATTGCCTATTTTGCTTTAGCATTCATTCTTTCTATTCTTATCGTCTGGTGTGATCCATTGAATAGGTACTGTTCTTCCTATGCTTGAAGCTGTAATGGCTGTTGTCCCTGTGGAGAAGCTTGCTGTCCACTTTCATGATACTTACGGACAATCGCTTGCAAATATATTAGTATCCCTTCAAGTAAGTTGAACCTTTCTACCACAAAGCACTAAATTTCTTGCATGCCAAGACGTACACGGTTGAACAACTGCAGGTGGTTCTGGTTTTTTGCTGTTATCTCTACCGACACCACGGACCTCGTCCTGGATACCAATCCTTATGTTTTTCTTCCTGTTTGAATTTCCTGAGGGTTTGATAGTAATCATCTAGGGAAGTATCCATAACAGGCCTGTTGAATTTACTGGTCTCATGTGAAAGTTGCAGCTATGAGCCTAGAGAGTACATGTATTCGCTTAACTCTTTGATTCAACACTTTTCGAACTTTTTCCCTCTTCTTCTCCTCTCTTTCCTGTCTGATTACCTTTGGTCCTGCCTACAAAAGTACAACACTCGGATGTCGTTTAAGAGTCAGACCAGAAAGGAATTATATGACAATAGTCTAATAGAAGTTCATCTTGCTGCAGATGGGGATTAGCGTCGTGGACTCATCAATCGCAGGACTAGGAGGTTGCCCATATGCTAAGGGGGCTTCAGGAAATGTTGCAACTGAGGATGTGGTGTACATGCTTAACGGTCTGGGGATTAACACCAACGTTGACCTATGTAAACTCTTACAGGCAGGGGAATTCATCTGCAAGCACTTAGGCCGCGCTTCGGGTTCCAAAACAGCTACTGCGTTAAGCAGAAAAACAACAGATGCCTCCAAGATATGAGCAGTCTACTGTTCAGTT
The DNA here is from genome assembly GCA_036186865.1 of Eustoma russellianum. Classification (NCBI taxonomy): domain Eukaryota; kingdom Viridiplantae; phylum Streptophyta; class Magnoliopsida; order Gentianales; family Gentianaceae; genus Eustoma; species Eustoma russellianum. Next base: position 25,989,053 of record AP025072.1, read on the forward strand.
GATAGCTTCTGGAAAACAAGTGATATAAGTATAAAATAATAGGCATTCCATGCATTGTGTATCAGCTACATTGGCTGTTGAATTCATTATTAAAGACATTTTTACATGAAACTATTATCATGACGCTTATGCATTTTGCACAGATGTAACATTAAAGGAAGGATAAATCGATGGCTAGTTTATCTGTGCTTTGTACTTGTTTTCCCCCCTTATTGTTGTCTTGTTAGACTTGTTAATTGCGTTTATTTATATAATGGATTTTGAGAAATGGCATCTATAAAGAATTTTGAATCCAGAATAGTTTTTTGAGAAACGCTATCTGATCACATGCATTGAAATGATTGAATGTGTCAAGAATTCTTCTCTGAATTCGATTTTCAAAATGGCATGTATCTCATCAAAGATCGTTCATTCTTAAGACAGATGTTAAGTACCGTTTGGTATCAGGTATTACAGATCATATTGATTCTTAAAATGACTTAATAAATTGTGACGTAATTTTATTATCGATCATCGGAAAACAATCTTCCTGTTAACAAATAGGTTTATTATAGCTCATCAGAAAACAATATATGTGTTAACACATAGATTCCTTATGGGTCATCAGAAAACAATTTATGTGTTAACACATAGATATAGTTGCATACATCCGACTCTTCATACTCGTCATAGGCAAGAGTCTCTAAGACAATAGGGTAATGTTGTTGAATGATTCTTAAAATTAGCAGGCGTCCGGAAACATAACAATTCCATATTCTTGGGTAATCTTGTAAGTTGTAATATACGCATTGTCATGGCTGAAAAAATTAACCAAAAATTGCTTTAGAAATCCTTTAGTTTCTCCAAACATCTTCGATTAAATATTCTCTTGAAAGTTTTCTGGTTGTCAGGATTTCGCAACCAGACATCCATCAGGCTCACGTTATGACTAATCATACATAGGAGATTCCGAGCCCATGTCTTCAAAGCAACGTATACAGACGACATGGAGCCACATAATCTAACTGGTAGAGTTTAAAAAGGTCCTAACAGATTCCAAGCTCATGTCTTCATAGACCTGGAGGAGAAAATGTAGAGTTTATTAAAAATCATTGATCACGAATAGCAATACAAGTTGGTAGTTCAAAGACGCACTCCCATGTTCAGTACAAAGACCACGACGACAACAACATCATTACCCTATTGTCTGAGAAGCTCCTGCCTATGGCGAGGTATGGAAGTACCGGATGTACGCAATCATACTCATGTGTTAAAAACATACGGAGGTTGTTTCCCAATGACCCATAATGAAAATTGCGTCAAGCTATGTCGATCAACTGCTACTTCACAATATAAGAACCGCAGCCCATTTAGTGAGTCATTTTGTTTTATTCCATTATATATTTCAAAGTCAATGAAAAGTGTCATTTAATCCATTGGAAATGGAAACCGTGTTCAGTATAAAGAAAAGATGAAAACCCAACAGACGACTACGACAACTAAACAAGCCAAAATAAAAATAACAACAATGATCCTTACAAGTTTCTTATAAACTTTTTGAAAGGCCTTGCAGAAGTTTTCTGTCTCAGCTGGACCAACCTGTCGCTCAAACATACGCAATAACAGACGGCTTTTATTAGGACATATGCCACTTAAACATCAACTGCCCAGCACAATGGTCCTAGCTCACACACACGAGAAGTGCAGGGGAAATTGTGGCAACAAGACTGAAAATTTTGAAAATCAGATCACGGTACAATACATACCTTCTTCTCCGCAGCCAACTTAAGCTTTTCCCAGAATGCATCTGTTCAGCAAATGCAGCATTATTCAGAAAACACTATAAAGAACGATAACACGTAAAGATCAAAACCATATTCAAGGACCACTACTTGGTCTGTCTACAACAGAAAAAATATGGAGCTGCAAATAACTAATACATAACGTAGTTAAATACCATGTGTTCCACACACAAAATGAAAATACCCCTATCTTATTCTGCTTAGTAAGGTACCAGCATATTGTTTCAAGAATCAGTTTATCCTAGGCTACGGCAGACACCATAGGGCACTCATAACGTAAGCAAGCAAGCAAACAATCTATTACCGAACAAATAAGCCTTGAAAATTAAGATAACAATCAACACAGTGGAAGCACATGAAAAACTGCAAGAACATACCGTGTTGGTTACTTGTGTCATCATTACTATCTTTATTACTGGGAGCTAGAGAGACGCCTTGACTTTCCTGTAGACGAAGTTACATACCAATGTCAGAAGGCTAGAAGCCAGGAATGTGAAGTAAAAAAACACCGATACGGAGAAGATATGTTCACTCGCTTGTCGATTGACTGCAGAAGAAGAAGCTGATCTGCTTGAAGTCTTCATGTCCACCTGGTTATTACAAATGATAGTTGATTAATGTCAATGAGCATGTAACAAAGAGTTGAAAATAAACCTCAAACTACAAGCATCTGAAAATACGACATACAATTGTAACTTAACTCTATTCCCCTAAGTCAACAACACTTCTGGAATCTAGATTAGATCTGCAGGTTTATTGAATTTCGGGAGTAATCCTTACATCACTGTTTAACTTGAAACAAACACCAAAGGTACGAGATCAATAAATATTTAACTCAAAAGCATACAGAGAACGACAGTTAAAACTCAGCAGATATAATTAAGTGATACAACTCATATGTTTTGAACTGTTAACCAGGATCGATGTCAAGATGAATATGTTAGTTACCACTATTAGGGTTAAATTAATGCCACAGAAAGGGTATTACATTGCCTATTTTATTTATCCATTTTTGGGACATGTAATTCAACAAGGTAAAAAGAGCAAATAGAGACATTAAAGTAAAATGTTCAATATGATATATCCAGGTTGGGATCTCCTCACCCCCACTTTCCTCACCTCCTTTGTGACCACACGACACGTGGCAGCAATGGGGGTGGTGAGGCTAGATGAAGGTCACCTGCATCTAGCCTCACCACCCTCCCTTGCTGCCACGTGTCGCGCGGTCACGCGTCACCGCACCCCCTTGCGGTGAGGGGATCCTATCCCGATACATACAGTAGTCATAAAATAGTCCCTTTCACATGGGCTTATCACTTTGGACAATCGTTTGCTATTTTGGAGGACGTGTGTTCCCTTCTTCAGGTTAGACATGAATTTGAATAAAAAGTTACGAATTACACATATTTAAACAAGCAATCCAAGCAATTTCCAAGAGTTTAGGGTCGCATATAAGTTTCAAATACCAGTGACCCTATCAGCTCAAAACGCTGAACATCATGTCATCATCATCATCATCCGTACCCAGTATATCCCAACGACAGCAAAAGCTATCGTTAGGGTCTGGAGAGGGTAAGTGGTAGGCAGACAATACCTCTATCCCAAGGGATAGAGAGTCTGCTTCCAGTGAGACCCCCGACTCTATATGTACCTGCATAATTGACATACTAATAGAGATATGATGTGCTAGTGTGTTAGTGAGGGAATTCAGAAAATACAAAGAAGAGGCTTTCGATAATAAAATACACATAACGTGTATATGTACATGTAATGCAAAACAACGGTAAAACATGAGCAACCAAGTGCAAAGTCAACCTAAAGCGTAGATAGTGTCTAGGCCTATATATGTCCCTAAATATACTCTAAGGTGTCCCTATATATGACCTATACCTCGTTAACCTTAATCTTATGTCTCCATGAACTCCTATCCTGGACAATGTCCTCAGAGAGGTGCGAATCTAGTAGGTCGTGCCTAATCTGCTCATCCCAAGTCAGTTTGGGCCTGCCTTTACTCATGTTCCCCTCTATAATGAGGCTTTCAATTGCTCTGACCGACGCCGTTGTCTGTCTCCGCTTGACATGCCCAAACCATCTCATTCTTCCCTCCTTTATCTTATCTGCTATACTAGTCACGCCTAACCTTTCTCGAAACACCTCATTTCTGATCCGATCTAGCCTTGTATGCCCACACATCCACCTCAACATCTTCATCTCTGCCACTTCTATCTTTTGCAATTGTGACCTCTTGATGGCCCAGCAGTCTGTCACATATAGCATTGCCGGTCGTACTGCCACCCTATAAAAGTTTTCCTTTAATTTAGTTGGAAAATTCTTGTCAAACAGCACCTCTGAGGCCGTCCTCCATCTACACCAGCCTGCTTGAACTCGATGTGCTACATCATTATTTATGTCCCCATTCTGATGCACAAATGATCCTATGTACTTAAACTTACTTACCTGTGGTACCACTTGACCATCGGTGAGCTGGTTATTCTCACTGTCGGCTACGCCGCTGAAGTCGCAGTGCAGATATTCGGTCTTAGAACGGCTAATCTTTAAACCTTTTCTCTCTAAAACACCTCTACACTGCTCTAGTCTCATACTCAGAGTATGCCTACTCTCAATGACTAATACAATATCATCAGCAAAAAGCATACACCACGGAACTGCCTCCTATATCGGCTTTGACAACTCGTCAAGGACAACTGCAAAAAGAAATGGGCTCAACGCAGACCCTTGATGGAGGCCTACCTCCACCGGAAAGAAGTCCGTATTCCCCACATGCGTACGAACGGTTGTTTTCGTCCTAGCATACATATCTCAAAACGCTGAACAATCATATATGTAAGATGGAACAAACCTCAAAAGCAAGAACCCCCCTAAGTACAACATAGAGACACTGAAGACACATTCATTCAGGTAAGAGCTGCCCATTCAAGCATTATGCTTTCTCCCCTATCTTTGAAGAAACCACCAAAACCACTCGTGCTGGGATAGGTAACCACATAATAATTGTCAATTTTGGAATTTTTGAAATACCCGCTTGTCTTACAAATGATTAACGTAATACAATCAAAAGCCAAACTAACTTTTCTTAACATAACATGTCTGTGGTAAACAGCAAATTGTTTCCAATTTTTATAACATATGTCTGACTTATTTGTGAAAAGGAAGTATTATCTATGCCTAACCTACTTTTTTATGCAAACCTTAGTGGACGTAAAAGTGATTGTCCCCCAGTGTGTTGGATTGTATACCCACCTAACCCATTTTAGTCGACTACCAAACAAATGTTATCCATCGCTAGAAAATGGCAAAACTAGTCCACTACATAAGATGAAGAACATAGCGTTCTGATGGGAAAAAAATGAAAATATAAAATTTAAAGCCAAAAAGCATTCATACATAAGTAGAGGACATCTTAAAATAATAACACATCTATCAAAAAAAAATACACAAAGTCAATTAGAAACCTAAAATGATGATTAAAAAACTTTTGTGTATCACACCAATTTTGACATCTTTGAACTTCTTCCTTTTTTTGGATGAAGACAGAATATAAAGCATATTGAACAATAAACATTAGCATATCCAAAGAATTGGTGAATATCCATATACAAGTGGCACCATGAAAAAAATATACAGCCAATTCAAGCCCCAAAGGCAAAACCACATGACTGCAGTTTTTATACTTGTGTCGTAATGCCCTTCTAACCAGGTTTCCACGCATCCTATATGCTATTTATATGACAATCAGCCCAGATGATGACTATCCAAATAAAGACTCGAACATAGCTTTCACAATGACCTAGGTTTAAATCCTGCCGCCGCATCACGGCTACCCTTGCTTTAAAAAAGGAACTGTTGTGCATTACATTTTTATGAAAATTAATACTGTTGCTGCTTAAAATGGCTTCATTACTGCATAGATTATCAATTAAGGCTCAAATTCAATAGACGAATAAGCTTTATATCTAAAAGTTCAAAAGTTCCAAATAAATCCGATCCACCACAATATTTTCTCAAAGGAATCCAGTATTAGCAACCATCATTTGCAGAAAGCAACCAAAAGTTTCCCTGGGTGACTCTCTTAAGTAAAGCAAATGCAAGGCCGTTTCTGTCTCCTACAATCAAGAACTGGGGTTACCTATACTCTATAACGTCCACCAAGAGACTGAAAAGTTCCCCAATCTTCCAGGGTACCTTCCCCACCCCGAACTGTAAAAGAGCAGGGCAAACTGTGGCAACTACATTCTGAAAAGCCCACTGTTAGAGACCAAAGCCAACACAGACCTGAAAAGAAAAGCCTTTATCCTACCAAAAAATTTAGCAAAAAGCAGGATAATCCCATGAGCTCGATCACAAACCAATCACTAAAAGAAACTACCTTCTTTTTTACCGAGACAAACAGTGAAAAACATAAACAGCAAAAAGGTCACCATGCTAGCCTATGCCCCTATCCTCTTCCCTGCAGAAGCCAAAGGGACAAGCTTTACCATTTTCTTTTAATGCAAACGAACTGGAAAATATAGAATTCCAGACTCAAACTGGAACGACTTTGATGAAAATAATGAAATATAAATTAGTAATCCAAATTCCGGGGGGAGGGGAGGAAACCCTCCCTACTTCTTCAAAGCACTCACTTGTTAGCATCTCAAATCAAAATACACTATTATCATGAAGAGTTTAGACGGGAAAAATCATAAAATTTAGTGAGGGCACAGACTATAACACAGGTTTTCGCAAACTGAAATATACTTAAAGAGGAAAAATTACATGATAATCGCGCGACCGGACGACCGGGAAGAGCTGGAGAATGCGGTAGAATTCGAGCTCGTCGATTGGCATTGCGGCGTGAGCTGCTGCTTCACTTTTTCTCTGGAATGGATCAAGCTCTAAGGTGGAATTTCTTCGAAAACTGCTGCAATGTCCTCTCAATTTTTTCTCCCTTCCATTTTCGTTTTCTCCTTTTTACCGTTAATCCTATACCAAGAAGTCCTCACTCCAGGGAGATTGGTCGACAAAACGACACCCTTTTATGTCGTGTTATAATAACAAGTATAAATTATTCTAATAGTTAGTCAATTTGGTGGTAAAGACCAAAAGACTTCGAATAAAAAATAGATGGTACCATGATATATATATATATTATATATATATATATATATTTATTTATTTACTTATGGATTAAGTGTTAAATGTTAATAAGGCTAATCTTTTTTGTATAAAAAAGACGAAAGCACGATTCAGTTAATATTCAATAGTTCTTGTTTATAATGACAATGTCAGGTCTGAAAAGACTTAATCCGAGATGTTAAGGGGATCTTTGGGTAAAAGGTCCAAATCTGGAACGTTAGGGTTATCCGGGTCTTTTAGTGGAGGTTCTGCGAGGACGTTGACTCATTAATGTAGGTGAGACGTAAAGACCCTAAAAAGCTGACAACGAATAGAAAGGAAATGATGGCATGCTATATATCATCATCATCATACTCAATATATCCTAACGACAACAAAAGCTATCGTTAGGGGATGTCATGCTATATATGTACATCCAAATGTTAAATGTCAACAAGGATTAATCATTTTCGCGTCAACAAGAACGAAATCTCGATTCAGTTGACATTCAGCCAAACAAACGCCATTCATGGGATCGATTAGACAAATCTGGGTCATTAAAATAATGTGATCTCCCACATCGAAGGAAAAAAATACGACATATGATATAAGTATGAACTTATAGCACTAATGTCAACTTGGGTTAACCATTTTGAGCTTGTGAAAACTAATGTCAACTTGAGTCAACCATTTTGAGCTTGTGAGGATAAAAAGTCTAAAACGTGGACATTAGTTATAGCATATACATAGCAGCGTCACCAAACACGTAACTGAGGACATTACAAATATAATATCAGAGCAGTCCCTCAAATATATCCATGAGTCTGGCAGGATCCTTTATAGCCTTAGTAGGGACAATGACCCCTTTAAAGGGGATATAATGGAATATACCATATCGGAAAAATAGAAAAATAAGATATGAGATATAAATATGGACTTATAGTGCAAATGTCAGTTTGGGTTAACAATTTTCGATCGTGTGAGGATAAAAATATCTAATAATATCATGTACATAAATTAAAAGAATATTTAGTGTTTATTATGCTTTATTACTTTTCATAGACAGAAAAACGCTTTCTATTATGCATAGAGACTTATTCAACTTTCAAAATCATTGAAATAACACTTTCATTCACGAAATCTATATTCAGTAACATCATGTTTAATTCCTATACCAAATGATAAGCCACAAATGGAAAAAAACCTTCTTACTATGTAAACTGGATAGATTAAGTAATTGAAATTGTCGTCTCATATAATAAGCCCCACGATAGCGAGAACTTTCTTGTGAGATATGCTATTAGTGTTATAAGGATTTAGATTAAGACAAACGATAAAGATCAGTGGTTTTTCTTTTTTTTTCTTTTTTTTTTTTTTGTATCAACAAGGATTCAAATGACTATCTCATATCCCTGTATGTGTGGAACTTTTATTTTTAAATGCCTTGTTACCGTTGTATAACAACACATTCACCATTGCTCTGCGCATATAACGGGATATAACGAGGTCGGATATACGCAACCATACTCATGTGTTAGAAACAGATATATGTTGTTTTCTGATGATCCATAATGAAAATTGTGTCAAGCTGTATCGATCAACTGATACTTCTAATAAAATAAGCGCAGCCAATTTAGTGAGTCATTTTTCTTTATTTCATCATATCTCAAATTCAACGATGAAAAATAATAATAAATAAGCAATTATGCACTTGAATGAGCAAAACATAATTACAAAACAAAAACAAAAAAAATCATGATCCTTAGTAAACAAATTGCCAAAGGAAAAGAAAGTTCCTTAAATCTTCAATAGTTATCTGGGACCGAAATCAGACATGGATAATTCATTCAATGATGGATTATTGCCAGCAGCAGGAATTAGTGGCACGTTTGATTGACTACCTGAGCTTGATGACTCATGAACAGGAAGGACCGACTTGAACCCAGTTTTAGTGTTGGTGAAAAAACCAGGCTCAGATGGTCTTGGTAGGCTCGTGTTTATGCCCTGTAGCATTTGAACCACTGTAGCCATTGTAGGTCTGGCTGCTAAATCTTCTTGCACACACAGCAGTGCTATGTGCATGCACCTTATCATGCTTTCAGTAGAACCCGAGTCAGACTTCAGCATTGGATCTATTAGATCCTCAGCTTCCCCATCATTCCATTTTTCATAAGCCTGTTAGTGAGAAGTTGCGCGTTAATTTGGAACTGTAGAAAAGTAATTTCAGGGACGAAAAATGGTATTTCGTTAAATTTTCCAATACTTTACGACAGATTCAATTTATAGCTACACACTAAGTCTATCTATGGTGTATTAGATTTACATGGGATGATATGATTTGATATGATATGATTGATTTGTTTGTTACAATATCAATCATATCTTTTCTGATCCCTTCTTTCCATTCGGAGCTAGTCTAAACTTAATGCACGATAGAGATATAAGATAAGAAAAATGAGCATAACATCTAGTGCTAGTAGTTTTCAGTATTTTGACACGTAAATGACCAAAAAAAATGACATCCCAAGTTTAGAGGGTTCATGTTTTGCATAAGAAATGAGTAAAAATGTGATAAATTTCTTCCAGGGAACTATGCTTTTGTAGTCGTATTCAACAAGCCCCCATTATAGTTTTCTTCATATGTTGTAGAAGATGTAAGCAAAGGACAATTTCTGATAAAAGTAACCACATCATTACCTTATTACCTTAGAGGCTCCTGACAATGACAGGCTATAGAGGTCATATGTATGCAACCATACTTATGTGCTAGAAATACACAGAGGTTGTTTCTCAATGATCCATAATGAAAATTGCATCAAGCCGTGTCGATCAACTGCTACTTCACAATATAAGAAGCGCAACCAATTTAATGAGTCATTTTGTATTATTCCGTCACATTCCAAAGTCAAAAAAGAGTGTGTGCTTGACTCCATTAGAAATGGAAACATTTTGATAAAAGTAACAAAAACATGTTTTCATTTTCTCTAAAAACAACAAAAAAAACATACATAAAAAGAAAACCTAACATGCAACAACATTATTCCATTGCCTTAAAGGCTCCCGCTTATGGCTGAGTATGAGAAGTCGGATGTATGCAACCATACCCATGTGTTAGAAACACAAAGAGGTTGTCTTCCGATGATGCATAATGAAAATTGCGTCAGACTGTGTCGATCAACTTCTACTTCACAATATAAGAAGCGCAGCTAATTTAGTGAGTCATTTTGTTTTATTCCATCATATTTCAAGTCAAAAAAGAGTGTGTCATTGACTCCATTGGAAACGGAACAAAAAAGAAAACCAACATACAAACTATGAGAATGCTAAACTTCAACATCCTAAAGTAAAGAAATCAGCCGTCCAGAAATCATACTTACAAAGCTCAGAAGGTCTTCCACTGTATCTTCATTTAGGGAAGAGTAGTATCTCTTTCCACTAATGATTTCCACAAGCAAAACTCCATAACTGTACACATCAGACTTGACAGAAAAGAGTCCATGCATCGCATATTCAGGCGCCATATAACCACTATAAAGAAAAATCAACATTATTTCAAGAGTTTTTTTTAATATGAGATTAAGTGCAGTGAGAAATATGAAGCTGGGATTATCATCAAATTGCTACAGATGGAAAAAGAGTGAGTCACATTGCTAAGTATATTATATACTGCAATTCACCCATTCACTTGGTACCTCTTTGATTATTCGTATGCTTTAAGAGACATTGTTGTGAGATGAAGGAATGATAAATATAGCTTGTGCTGCCGTTGAGATATACTGTGTATGATTGATTGGGCAAGTAACATTCTCAAGATTTATATTAGTAACCAATTTAAGCATTAACACTTAACAACCCTCAAGACAAAACACCAGCCAAACGTTCTCAATTCTATTCAAGACATGTTTGGAAGCATCCCTTGAACGGCTACTTTGTGCAGATAATCTGAGCTTCCTATAGACTTATTTTGGAATCTTAGCGAAATAGAATTTGCAAGATCATAGATTTCTGACACGCCTTTCCTTCTCTTAAGATCTTCTTTATATATATAATTTACTGATTCAACTTTGTGAGAAGGTCTTTCTATTCAGACACTAATCAGGCACTAAAAAAAGGTGAATCTGAAGCTGTCATCATGTATAGCTTTTCAAATGGAACTTCTAGTGAATTTTGAATTACTTCAACAATAGTTTTAGAGCTTAAGATATCTCTAAAACGAGATCTGGTCGCACTACAACAAGGTAAACGTCTGATATGGCCTTAGAAGGGGTTTCCAATGGACAAATATCTAGTGCAATTTGGAGAAGATTTTATTTTGGCCACCAATCACATCATATTCCTTTCCAATGTTTAAAAGCAACCTAGTGATATATATTGGAAATTTAAGCAAAGTATGATAACAAACAGAAAGAATGAAAACAAAGAACAAGCCTATAGAAAATGGAATAGAACTTCAAAGAAATAATTCTCAAGAATTCTTAAATTTTCTTTGTGGAAATACAAGAAAGCAGGAAATATCACAGGATTATAATAATCAAATGTAAAGGAGATGTAAGAACAATAATGGAAATAGCTGAGACATAACAAATGGTCTTTAAAAGCAATTTTGCCTCGACAAGTAAGCAAGGTAGACAAATGCTCTCCAGGACATAGTGGCTTCTTTCTTTTGTTTACTTTACAAGAATAAGATTGAACTTGTCTATTTGAAGTGTTTAATACAAGAGAAGAAGGAAAAAAAAGGAAGAAATTCCGCAGGTTTTCACAAAAGGCTCAAGAAGATTTTTCAAGGATCATTTCAAACTATGTCAAAAGTATATGTTCAAAACCTTTTGATCCTTGTATTTATAGACTTCAGTTTACAAGAAAGAAGTTAATTTGACACATCTCTACAAAATTTATCTTCAAAAGTTAGTCTATGACTATTCAAGATTGAAAAGAGGTGTCCTAAGTTGTAAAAGTTTTATCATTTTATCAAAAGACAGCTGCTGTCTGCAACGATCGAACGTTTGGTTAATTAACTAAACATTGGATTTGAAATTTTTGAATATTGCAACTCAAAAATTGTACAGGTCTCTGGACCGAATGTTTGGTACAGTGAAGCATTTGATGACAAGACAAAAACTTCAGAATGAGACAAAACTCAAATACCGCATACAGAGTTCATCACTGAATGTTTGGTCTCACTCATCGAACGCTCGAACACCTTAGAATTTAGAGTATTGTCGCATCCATTCAATCCAAGTTCCATTTCAATCTCTAATTAACATTGTTACGTATTTTTATATAAATTTGGAGCACTTTCTAAAGCACTTTTATGTATTTAGTCTAACAATCCCCTACATGATTCAACATTTATATAAGAACATCCATGAACAATTATAAACTAATCTCTCTGGTATTAAACAAAGACAATGATACATAATGTATACAATGACCTGTGCCTTGAATAGTCACTAGTTAGATGGAGTCATATAAACGGAAGTAAGATGACATAGTCGTCTTGAATCATATTCTGCTAATGTTTACTTGACCAACCAAAAGACATATCATTGTCTACTTGATACAAGTTTGTAGTTTGATGCGAATTCTGCCATGTATCCAGTCCCAAGTTATATATGTGAAATTTATGAAGTGCGTATAGCTAACACCACCATAAACATGGCTATAAATTTCATTGGGAGATTTTAAAATTTTCATCCTTGTAAACTTGCAACAAGCAACACCTTAGATCAACTCATAGGGAGGGACAAGTTTGATAATGCTGATTATAACTCTTCTATGACTTGTTTTTATCACATGGAACCTCGTTCATAGGATCTCTACTAATAGTAGGTTGGTTTGCCATAACAGAGAGCTCACATCAAATGGAATAATCACATTCCTCTCGATGTCACAATAACTAACTTACACTTGGTTCTTATCGGGCCACTCTAGACCTCACACTAATTATGATTTATCCTCAAAGAAATTTTACCGGGCCACTCTCATAGACCTCACACTTTCTATGATTTACCCTCAGAGAAATTTTACCGGACGACTCTTATAGACCTCACACTTTCTATGATTTACCCCAAGGAAACTCATGAATATTCACAACTTTGTATTAATCATCAAGTGGCACCATCTCAAATTGTTGCCTTTTGTTGATTCCTGGTAATAAATCACTTAACAAAGCATCTCATTAGTCCATAAAGATTAACTAGAAACAAGCTTGGAAACATTGAGTTTTGTTTTTATCATCAAAACCATCAAGCTCAAATACAACAAAAAAATTTCATTAACCAACTCCTCAAACAAAAATAATTAGTATTCATCATAAACAACTTTATCATGGAGTTAGATTTAACAACAAAAAAATAAAATTACTTTCATGTACATCAGGAAAACCTATCATACATATAAACTCAAACAACAAAACCTTTAACTAATTAGAACAATAAGCTAACAAACATTTTAGTACTGACATGATTTTCTTCTTCAACCTTCTAAACTTCTTTAGAAGTTATACAACATATATAAGCTATTCACATGTTAAACTTCACATGTCAAAAAAAACTTATTTTGGTGAATAAGTTGGACTCTTATTGAGTAAAATAAATAGATAAAATCATAATATTATCATGTCCCTCAATTTTATTAACCAAGATAAAGAAGACTACTTCCCATATAGCTCCTAATAAGTTTTATTATTTTTGGCTCTTAGCAATTTCAAAACAAATTAAAGAAAAACTGTGGACTTACTATGTTCCAGCAATTCTGTTGGTATTGGCTTCACTTTGATCCCACTCAAATAGCCTGGCCATACCAAAATCTGATATTTTGGCATTCATTTCTTCATCTAACAAAACATTACTTGCTTTCAGGTCTCGATGAATGATCCTCAAGCGAGAATCTTCATGTAAATAAAGAAGTCCCTTTGCGACGTTCTCTATGATTTTGTATCGAATTTCCCAGTTTAACTTTGATTGCTTTGTTGAATCTAATTGAATCAGCAAATAAGTTGTCAGAAGAAGAAAATAACAAATACTTATGTTTACTAAATCCAAGTACTAGTACACTAGCATACCATATTTCTATTATTGTGTCATTTATGCAGGTACATATAGAGCTGGAGGTCTTACTAGAATCAAGATATCTATCCATTGAGATGGAGGTATTGTTAGTCTGCCTCTCACCCTTTTCAGACCTTAAGGATAGCTTTTGTTGTCGTTGAAATATACTGAGTATGTTTGTTGTAAAGAAAAGTTTGGAGGTTTGTTGTGTCCATTTTGGATTGGGAAAAAGAGAGATACTTACCAAAGAGGAGTAGATCAAGGCTACCATTTTCCAAGAACTCATAGACCAGAAGCCTCTCTGTTTGGTGTAAGCAGAAACCCAATAGCCTTACCAAACATTTGTGTTGGAGCTTTCCTACCAACATAACTTCATTTCTGAATTCCTTTTCCCCTTGACCTGAAGTCCTAGACAGTCTTTTCACAGCTATCTCTTTTCCGTCCGGAAGAATACCCTGAGAAAACAAGCAATCAAACTGAAAATTACAAAACCCAAAAAACAATATCAAACGTTTTCTTTTTTTAGTTGCGTAAGGCTTCCGCCTATAGCGGGATATGGAGATGTCAGATGTACGCAACCATATCCATGTGTTAAAAACACATAGAGGTTGTTTTTCAATGACCAATCATAAAAATTGCGTCAAGTTGTTTCGATCAACTACTACTTCAGAATATAAGAAGCGCAGCCAATTTAGTGAGTCATTTTGCTTTATTCCATCATATTCCAAAATCAAAGAAGAGTGTGTGTTTGACTCTATTGGAAATGGAAATGGTTGCATAAGTTAACAAATGAATGTTATTTCTAAATTACCTTGTATCTTGTAAAAAAAGAAAAAAAATTTACCTTGTGAACATCTCCAAATCCTCCTCTTCCCAACTTGTTAGCAGATGAAAAATGCTCTGTTGAATCACTTATTGTGGCAAAATCATATTGTGTGATCTCTGTTCCTCTAATTTCTTCCAAATCGTCTATAAAACAGGTCCAATATTGCAAGAATTAACTATATACCAGTGCTAGTTACATGACCCCAGGGGAATTATTTCTCAAACCAGATATGCTGAAAGCTCAGTAATTCCTTACATACATGGCGAAATATATACTATATACCTGTGTACAGCTAAAAAGTGGCGTATATATATGCACTTATGGGTACACATGCATATAGAGAAAGAACATAAATTTAGTCATTCTTAAACAATAAAGCTTATCAATAACCATAATGATAAAAAAACTAATATGTTGAAATTTGGACTTACATGAGGTGAGACGCATATCACTCAAAACCTTAAGGCAATGGGTGGTGGTACCTCGTTCTCATATAACCCATATGTTTTTTCTCAAAGTGGGCGATGTGAGACAATATTCTCAATACCCGCCTTCACGTGGCAACGTGGTTTGACGTACACACGCACTTTAGAACCAACCCTCAATCATAAACTACAAACCATGCATAAACAATTGGACTTGGTGAAAGGAGACAATAAATGACCAACCATAGGCTAGGCAAGGTGTGAGTCCATATCTTAAACATCGCTCTGATACTATGTTGAAACTTGGACTTAGATGAGCTAAGACCTATATCCACTCAAAACCTTAAGACAATAGGTGGTGGTATCTCATCCTCATATAATCTATGTATTTTATCTCAAAGTGACCAATGCAAAACAATATTATCAACATAATGCTATTACATCTGACAACAGAGACGAAGCAGCCAATTAAACTATGAGCTTACCTTCGAGTTTCTCCCCCTTCATTGCCTTTCGCCATCTTCTTCGAGTGAGGAAAACGCAGACACATAGTGGTAGAGTTACTAATGCTACAACAACAGAGACGATGATCATTGTCTTTGATTTGCCACCCTTACCTGCAATATATAAATAGACGTATAGATGTATACATACTTTTCTTATATAAGGAGAGAGAGAGATATATGAATAAATAAAGAAAAAGGATATTGTCTTAGAACCTAAGAATCAGATAAACACAAGAGGATCCATGACACAGGTTACAATAGAGGATCTAAACAAGACTTGGCCGTTGTCTAGTGTATTTACGCCTTTCTTTAACAGATAAGTTATACTTTCTATTTCCAATGGAGTCAAGGACACGCTCTTTCTTGACTTTAGAATATGATGTAATAAACCAAAATGACTCATTAAATTGGATACGCTTCTTATATTGTGAAGTAGTAGTTGATTGACACTGCTTGACGCAATTTTCATTATAGGTCATCGAAAAACAACCTTTCTGTGTTTATAACACATGAGTATGATTGTGTATATCCGACCCTCTATACCCGTCATAGTTGGGAGCCTCTAAAATAATGGAGTAATGTTGTTGTTTTTTAACAGATAAGTTATACTGGGACATTATGCTTAAAAAGAATGGTAGATCTTTGTCACATGTTCTATTGCGTTCTTTGTCACACTAGTTAACATCTTGCTGAATTTTATCACCTGACAAGACAGAATATGAAATAGAGGAGATAATAGATGACCCTCAACCCTGAAAAGGTGCACAAAAGACTTTCTTGAGTTGAAATACGTAAACAAGTAATCACCTTCAGGCAATGGTGATGGTGGTGATGGTAATGGATCTGATGAGGCATGTGTGGAGGGTGGTGGTGGTGGTGGTTGATCTGCTGAGACATTAACGAAGGGGTATACCTCGTAGCGATGTTGCATGATGATTGAACATGTCTCTTGGTGCATAAGTTGCAATTTTAGATGAAAAGTCACTTCTGTTGACACATCGATCGATCGGTGTCACCGATCGATGTCTCACAGTAAGCTCTAGCTTTTTATCCAAACCACTTCGATCGATCTATGTATCAATCGAAGTCACATCGATCGATCTATGTGATCGATCTATATTGGACAGAAAGTTTCAACTTTGCACCTAGGGTACATGGATCTATGACTCAACTTCATTTTTAAGCCACATGGATCGATCCAACTGACACATGGATCGATCCATGTCATGATCCAAGCTATTCTTACTTATTAAAACATCAATCCACCTTCATTCTTCATCCCATTGCCTTTACAAACTATTATTACAGAAATACATAAACAAGTAATCACCTTCAGGCGATGGCGATGGTGGTAATGGATCTAATGAGGCATGTGTGGAGGGGGGTGGTGGTGGTGGTTGTTGTTGTTGTTGATCTGCTGAGACATTGACGAAGGGGTATACCTCGTACCGAAAAAAGCAGCTAGGTGTTTGATATCTTGCTCCAGGGTTTTCCTGATAACAGCAACTTGACAAATACTGGGCTGCCGAACTCAGGCAATAACTGCAATCCCCTGGGGCAATATCAGGAGTGCATTGCATGTATGCATATATGGTCCGAACAGCCGGATTCGTGCTTTTCATGGCCGCGAATTTGCGAAAAGACCCGTCATACGCCTGGCTAAGAAGCTGCTCCGCCATTGATCTCAGCTCCTTGCTAAAGAGCTCCAGGTTCGAGTTTGAAACTTCTATAGGGGATGGTAGGAACAGAGGAGGGTCTAAGGTCACGACGCCATAGATAACATTGTTGGAGTATCTAAACATGCATTCATCGTACCATCCAATGGCTTCTTTTTGATTAGGACATAACTGTGGGAGGAAATGAACCGAGTTGTTAACACAAGTGTGACAAGCGCTCATATTAAGATCTCCTCTGCACAGCGCCAGAGCGTTGACTTGGTCAACGCCCTGACCTGTGGACGAATTGGAGAATCCGTATGGATTGATATTCGAGGAAACCGATGATAGGACGGTCTTGAGGTTTGTCTCGAATGTGCTGTTGTGTGTGTAGTTTCCAATATCGTTTGAGCAGTGTTTGATGAAGTCAGCTGATGTTTGATGAAGAAGGAAAACATGTATGCACAAGATTGAGATGAAAATTTCAGGGCAACCCAAATCCATTAATGGGGTGCAAAAATCTTGAATAAGACAGCTCACAAGTTTTCAAGAATGAAAGAAATGTTTGATGAAAAAGGAAACATGAAGATTTTCAATAAACTTTAAGAGGGAAAGGAGCCCATTATGAGGAAAATGTATGTTGCAATTTATTTTCTATGGTGGAAGGGAAATTTCTCATGACTTGCATATAAGATATATATTTGACGCTTTAACAAGTCAAGCAATTTAAGTCCACGGCCATCTTAAAGAAGAAAAGGAAAAGAAATAGTAAAACCTCCAAAATTGACTAATGGGAGACCGCCTGCGAGTAAATAAACTCGAGAAAAATAAACTTGAGAAGATACAGTGTCCGGTGTCCCTACACTTGCCTCCGAAATGATTAACAATGTTGGAATTTGAGGGCGGATTTGAACCACGGATAAAGTTGATGATTTTTAATCTTGAGGTTACGGATTCGAGAGTAAACAACCTTTTGCATAAAGTGTAAGGTAAGACTGTGTACATCAGATCGCGAAACGATCCGGTTCTTCTTCGACCCTGCGTAGACGTGGGAGCCTAATATACCGAAAATGCCATTTATTTTTCAACAAAAAAAATGTTGGAATTGAATTTGTGGTGGAGATTCTAAATTTAACTTCTGGATTTATTTGTTAGCATTCTGTAATTAAGTGTGATTACGTAAATGTAGGGCAGTGAATATTTTCTCAGATTAGGAAAGATTTGATTATAATTATGGGTATATTGTGATTGATTGTAATTAGTGAGTGATTGAAGCATTACCATGTACGTGTGTAGTGGTAGTCCTATAAGATGTAGGAGAAAGCATTGTACAATACATATTGAGAAATACAAGAAAATTTCTGCATATTCATACTCTCTTGCTTACATGGTATCAGAGCAGGAACAATCAGACCTGCTGTGATATTTTTTGGCTGCAAGCCGTTGGCTCAGTTTGCACCATCATTGCCATAACCGTGCCGTTGCAACCTCTTGGATCAGTTTGCAACATCATTGCAGTAACCTTACTCTTGATCAAGGAATTTATCTGATCCCATCATACCTGCTTGAATCTGATCACGTTGAGGCTCAGATTATTTTTCTTCATTGCCAGTATTACCTACCTCTACCTTTTTTGCAAAATCAAGCCCATCTCTGTCCATATCCAACATAACCCTGCAAAACAGAAACCATGTCTCAAACACCCGAAAGTTCCACCACCCAGTCAGAAACACCTGAAATTAAAACAAACTTCCCTGATAATTTTGATTTCTCAGAACAGTTTGCCCGCTTTTTACAGCATAGCCTGAGTATCCCTCAACCAACCCCTTCCGCGAACCTGGTGCTCAAAGTCAAGCTGAATAGTACCAATTATACACTACGGTGCAGGCTGATGAAAATAGCTATTGGAGGCAGGGGGAAAAGTTCACACATCACAGGAACTCTTCCACCCCCGCCTCCAACAGATCCCTCTTACCCAAACTGGGAACAGAGTGATCAATTGGTATTTACTTGGCTTATCGACAATATAGACGATAGCCTAGTAAATAATGTGTCCAAATATTCGACGGCAAAGGCCCTTTGGGATGGTTTGGCAGTCACCTACGGGTCGGGTCATGATCCATTACAGATCTTTGACCTCCATAAGCGATGTTACACCATAAAACAGGGAGATCGATCCCTTGAGACCCTATGGGACCAGTTTCAAGGTCTCTGGATGAGTATTGATTCCATGGACCCAAATCCAATGGAATCTCCTAATGACATTGCAACTTACACACAAAAGATTCAGGAACAACAGTTGTACCAACTGTTGTTGGCAGTGGATGACAGATTTTCGGACACCAAGAAGGAGATCCTCAAAAGGGATCCAAGACCGACGGTAGAGACAGCATACAACGAATTGCGCCGCTCTAAGATACAAAATGGGGTTTTGGTCATGGCCCCATCAGATCTAAGATCATCATCTGGGATTGGCCAAGGGTTGGTGATGAAATCACCCACGGGACAGAACAAAATGAGAGGGACACGGGACAACGTACCTCCACGCTCAGAAAAATCATCAAAACGTGGGGGAGAAGACAAGGCACACTTGGAATGCACCCATTGCAAGAAGAAGGGTCATACCCGGGATAAATGCTTCAAGCTTCATGGATATCCGGACTGGTGGGAGGATTTTAAGAAAAAGGGACAAGCCTCCATCGCCCAGGCAGTCATTGAAGGAGAACCTGGCAACAGAGAGGAGCAGCAAACAGCCGTTGGTCACCTTGCATCTGGGAAGGCAGACGCAGCGGATGGGGGAGATGACGGCTGCGAAGGAGGTACTGGGGTTAGGAATAACCCTAACCCCAAAATAAATACACCCTCTTTATTTACACCCCCAGCCCCTGTTCTTCATAATAATATTAGTCATGCATATTTAAATTCTGAGGTTAATAGTTGCACCCCTGCAGTCTAAAAATTATCAGCCCAGCCCCCCTCATTTTTAGAAATTACACCCGTCCCCTCCCAGAAACCAGAATACCCGTTTAACTCCCTACAATCCTTCGAAATATCCAAACAACCCCTCACATCCCATTGCCACGCAGCCTAGGCGGCTCCCCAGTGGATTTTTGACTGTGGAGCCACTGACTCCATGACATACGATCCCACTGACCTTATTACCCATACTCAGCCTACTAAGACCACTGTGGAAACCGCTAATGGGACTCTCATTCCTGTTGTTGGAGGAGGATCCATCTCAATCACTCCTCACATTAACCTTAAAAATTGTCTCTACGTCCCATCCCTGTCTACAAAATTGCTTTCAGTTAGTCACGTTACAAAAGAATTAGACTGTGTCATTATGATGTATCCTAATTTTTGCCTTTTGCAGGACATTCATACGGGGGCAATCATTGGGCGTGGTACTGAGCGTCAGGGATTGTACTATGTTGATGCCGCGGCGCAACAGGGACAGTCTAATCTTGCCACCGGGGCAGTCTCTCGACAGGTGTGGTTGTGGCATCGCCGGTTAGGGCATCCTTCATTTAGTTATCTCCAGCGTCTTTCTCCTACTTTGTTTACTTCTAAATCAGATAAGTTTTCATGTGATACGTGCCTTCGAGCCAAACAAACTCGAGCATCGTATGTTGCTAATAATACCCGTGTTGATCGTATGTTTACATTAGTACATTCTGATGTTTGGGGCCCTTCTCCTTATAGTACTCCACTTGGTTTCCAATACTATGTTATATTTGTCGATGATTTTTCCCGCATGACATGGCTGTACATCATGAAAAATAAATCCGAGGTTCACCAAAAGTTTGTCCAATTCTACAATATGGTACACACCCAATTTGGCACAAAAATCCAAATTTTACGTTCCGATAATGGGGGCGAATACCTCAGTACAAGTCTCGGACAATTCCTACATCATAATGGCATTGTGCAAAATGGGGTCGCAGAACGAAAAAATAGAATTCTACTTGAAATGACCCGTGCCATGATGTTTGACTCCCATGTTCCTATGAGTTTTTGGCTGGAGGCCGTATCTACAGCTACATACCTTCTCAACCGACTACCCACAAAATTACTCCACTATCAAACACCAGTACATACATTGTCCACCCAGCATACCATTCCTTCAATCTTTACCCTACCTCCGCGTGTGTTCGGGTGTACTGTCTTTATCCATACCCCTAAACACGAACGCACCAAATTGGATCCATGTGCAGATAAGTGTGTATTTGTTGGCTACGCCACCACTCAAAAAGGCTACCGTTGCTATAATCCCCGCACCCGACGCGTCCATGTCACTATGAACTGTGTATTCCTTGAAACTGAATATTACTACTCTTCCCAATCTCGGGATCAGGGGGGAGATCTCTAGTGATGGATCCCTTGATTGGTTGGTACCACCCCACACCTGCTCAACGATAGTTCCAACAGGGCAAGTAGATGGCGCCAACTGCGCTGTAGCTCCCAACACTGTACCATCCGCAACGCCAGTATTACTACCACATGATCACCCAATGAATGAAACGTCGAAGGTAACTCATTTTGATACTAGTAATACACAATTTACTCCTTTGACTAACGTTGACTCTGATGGTCTTGATACTTTCCCAGAAAATGAGAACCAAGATACTTCCCTTGTCCAGTCAATTAACCCAGAAATAAATATGAATACTGATATTTCTTATGAAGAACAGCAGGTACGGGTGTTACCACCTAGGGCCAAGCGCGGAGTTCCGCCCAAGCGCTATTCTCCGGAACGAACACCTAAAACCTCCAGGTATCCAGTGAATATATCAATGGAAGGAGTATCTGATATGGCCAAAATTTTTTTTGTATCTCTGTGCTCAGAACAGGTCCCTCGAACCACTGAAGAAGCCCAAGCTCACCCAGCATGGAAAGAAGCAATGATTGCTGAAATGCAAGCCTTGGAGAAAAATAAGACGTAGGAAAAGTGTATTCTTCCTTCTGGAAAGAGGTCGGTTGGGTGCCGATGGGTGTTTACAGTTAAGTACAAAGCTGATGGATGTATTGAAAGACACAAAGCTCGTTTAGTAGCAAAGGGATATACCCAGACATACGACATAGATTATTCAGAGACATTCTCTCCTGTGGCTCGGATTGATACAATCAGGGTAATATTTTCTATTGCAGCAACTCAGAATTGGCCCCTTCATCAATTCGATGTTAAAAATGCGTTTCTGCATGGTGATCTAAAAGAAGAAGTGTATATGGACCCTCCTCCTGGATTCTCCGCTAAGTTCAAGCCCGGGGAAGTATGCAGACTAAAGAAGGCCTTGTATGGATTAAAACAGTCACCTCGAGCTTGGTTTGGCAGGTTTACTAGTGTGATGAAGGAAGATGGATATCGTCAGAGTAATGTAGATCATACACTATTTGTTAAACGAAGAAAGGATCTAGTTACGTGTCTGATTATCTACGACGATATGATTATCACGGGAGACGACACCAAGGAGATTGCACGACTTCGTGATAATTTATTCACTCAATTCGAAATGAAGGATCTTGGGAGGTTGAAGTACTTTCTGGGCATTGAGGTCCTAAGGTCAAAAACTGGTATCTATATATCACAACGCAAGTATATTCTGGATTTTCTTACTGAGGTTGGGATGCTAGATTGCAAGCCGTGTAACACTCCTATGGCAGTAAATCAGAAGCTCCAGATTATTGATGGGGCAGCGTCTGTAGATAGAGAACAATATCAATGCTTAGTTGGTAAGTTGATATACTTGTCACACACACGACCAGACATTGCCTTTGCTGTAAGTATGGTGAGTCAATTCATGCATAGTCCCCAAGAACATCATATGGAGGCCGTCAAGCGCATCTTACAATATTTGAAGTATACACCGGGAAGAGGCATTGTGTTTCGAAATAATGGGAACCTAAACATTCAGGCTTATACTGATGCAGATTGGGCTGGAAACTTAACTGATCGAAAATCTACTTCAGGGTACTTTACTCTTGTAGGAGGTAATCTTGTGACTTGGAGGAGCAAAAAGCAAAATGTGGTTGCCCTATCCAGTGCAAAGGCAGAATTTCGTGGTATTGTGAAGGGGATCACTGAGGTATTATGGCTCCAGAAATTATTTAAAGATATTGGTTTACCCGTTAATCTGCCAACACCACTACTGTGTGACAACAAAGCATCCATCAGCATATCAGAAAACCCAGTACAGCATGACCGAACCAAGCATGTGGAAATTGACCGTCACTTTATCAAAGAAAAGTTAGAAGGGGGACTTATCGAGCTACCTTATGTTCAGTCAAAGGATCAATTGGCAGATGTGTTGACCAAGGAAATTAATGGAAGGTCGTTTGACTCTATCTTGTGCAAGTTGAACGTTGTTGATCCCACGATTCAACTTGAGGGGGAGTGTTAGCATTCTGTAATTAAGTGTGATTACGTAAATGTATGGCAGTGAATATTTTCTCAGATTAGGAAAGATTTGATTGTAATTATGGGTATATTGTGATTGATTGTAATTAGTGAGTGATTGAAGCATTACCATGTACGTGTGTAGTGGTAGTCCTATAAGATGTAGGAGAAAGCATTGTACAATACATATTGAGAAATACAAGAAAATTTCTGCATATTCATACTCTCTTGCTTACGTTATTATGTAGATTAAAGATTCTTGACTCATCGCGTAACACCGTAAGTTAAAAAGAAAGTGTTGTGCTTGGTTAGTGTTTATAGGGATTTTTATGCTCATGGGAATGGTAGCTTCAAAACATGTTTGTGTCAAGAGTTCTAAAATATGGGACTGAAAGTGGTTGATACAATAACTTTGTAGTGTCTATAAAAAATATTCAAGACGTTATTCATTTTAGTCCTCTTGACGAGTTTTTTTAATAATATGATGCAATCATTTATTACAAATAGTGTCATTATATATATAGAATTAATTGTTTTATATGGTGAAAAGTATAATAAAGAAAATATTGAATTAAGAGTTACTTTAGAAAATGTTTATAGAGGTTTTAAATGATGAATTTGTTACTTTAAAACACAAAACAAGCATGACCAATGTATCTTTGTGTAAAATTTAAAGCGTCTCACGACATACCTCAGTTGATATTTGAGGTAGGATATTACAGTAAAATGGCAACAGTTCGAACATCAGTCACACATAATGTGAGTGTTTAACTGATGTCTGGGTCAGTACTGACTAAAGGTAATACCATCCACTGCCCAATTGCTTAACAGGCTGCTAACCCACGTTACAGTAAACACCTTTTGTGGAATCTTTTCAAAAAACTTTACCACTCTAAAAGACCGCTACACTTTCTGATTTTTTTTTCCATCTCTCTTAGGAGTGAGAGGGTGAGCGCCTCTAAGTCTATAGATTTGGTTTTGCAGTAGAATTTAAAGTACCTTGTAATTTAACGTGGGAGTACACAGTCGGGAAAGTCAGGGTCAGGGGATAGAGATCAGAGAAGGCTTTTAAATTCGATTGGGATCACCTGACCCTCCCTCTCTGTGACCGCCTGCCACGTGGCAGTAGAGGGTGGTGAGGCTGAGTGGGGCCCCATCCAGC
>AP025072.1:26017989-26047933 GCA_036186865.1 Eustoma russellianum
GAAAGACATTTGTAAGCACCAGCTGTGGGTTCATAGTGACTGTACCAATATGTGTCACTAGCGCATAATTTTTGTCTGACAATCTAACACAGAGAGATGTAACTGGAAAAAAGGAATCAAACAATTCAAGGAAAGAGCAAATATGATCACTAGCTCTAGAATCCAAAATCCATGTATTTAAGTTTTGAGCACATAGGTTACTAACACAGTATCTTCCACAGCAGCCTACTAAGCTGACATTATGGCATGAGGTGTGTCATTGCTAATGTTAACGTTTGGAATAGATTTGCTGCCTTTCTCCTGTCTCTCCTACAGCAAACTAACAAGCTGGGCATATTGCTCTTGTGTCAGACCTTGTGGCAAGTAAGCATTAGGAGTAGAGTGCTCCTGATCATATCCTTCATAAGCATCATACATTTTATAATCTCCTTGACTCCCTGTCTCACAAAACTGCTGTGTACCACTAATGTTACAAAAGTCCCCACTCACCATATTCACCTGAGCCCTTGCTTTAAAACCAGGAGGATATCCATGTTTCTTGTAACACCTATATATTGTATGTCCTTCCATATTACAATGAGTACAGTATGGTACCCTGTCACCACCTGGTCCAAACCTACCACCATCCCTCCTGTATCTTGTTCCAAAAGGTCTTTGAGAACCCATTGCACCAGGGCCACTAGGCCTTGACACATAGGAATTAAATCTAGATGCAGAATCTAAATTCATAACTGTTGAGGGATTATTGACAAAATGACCTGATCCTTCTGTATAAGCAAGCTTCCTTTCAAGTTTCACAGCCATAGCAAATACTGACTTCAAATCAAGTAATGGGGTAGTCAATAGAATCTGAGATTTAATAGCCTCAAATTCATCATTAAGCCCTTTTAAAAACTTGGTCACACGATCATTTTCCATTAAATTGTTAAACTGAACATCTAGATTACAAGTACACCTTCTACACGCGTAACTAGGTACACACCTCAACACTGACAATTCTTTCCATACTGCCCTTAATTTGCTGTAGTAATCAGTTACAGAATTATTACCTTGCCTTATTCCATAAAACTCCTCTTGCAAATCTGACAATCTGAGTGCATCTGCACTCCCATATCTGAACTTCAACACCTCTTTGTCATGTTGGTTTTGAGTACATGGATACAATTTTTACTGGTTACTATTCTATTGCATAATTTTGTATGATAATGGTGATAAATGTGTCATATGGCTGTGGCTACGAATCTGATGACACATGAGTT
This sequence comes from Eustoma russellianum, assembly GCA_036186865.1. Classification (NCBI taxonomy): domain Eukaryota; kingdom Viridiplantae; phylum Streptophyta; class Magnoliopsida; order Gentianales; family Gentianaceae; genus Eustoma; species Eustoma russellianum. The sequence continues at coordinate 26,019,249 of AP025072.1, forward strand.
TTGAGATGGGTGGTGGTATGCTCATGAGGATTGGTGGGGTGGGACGTTGGTTCAACTTAGTTATGTGTGTAGGGGCTGTTCAACGAACCGAATAGTTCGTAAACTGTTCGAGTTTGGTTTGTGTTTGGTTTGTATTCATTCGTTAACGAGTCAAATTCGAATGGTTCTTTGGGTTTGTTACTAAAACGAGTTGAACTATTCGCAAATTATTCGGCTTGTTTAATCAGTTAAAGAGTTATCGAGCTGAATTTGAATCAATTTTTAAGTTTTTTTAGCGAAACAAACCAAGCTGAACAATTTGTTTAGTCAAACTAATCCGAATTCAAAAACCTAGTATTCGGTTCGGCTCGTTGACACCTTAGGTGATCCTTTCTACTATGTTTGTTATTTGGGACGTGTATGCGTTGTGTTGCCTATATGTGGGCCCACATCATATATTTCCTCCGTGTATATGCGGGAGCGGGACCTATATGTCTGAGGGATGTGGGACCTATATGTCGATCCCTTGCATTGTGTGTGAGGCCGGTTAGTGAAAGGGGTGACAGATCAATGCGAAAGGCAACAGATGGGGAAGGGAAATGTGCGAATTGAGCTATTCTCTCTGTTATGAAGAAGTTTCTTGAATATAGTTTGGACTATATATATATATGCATATATGTATATATATATGCATATATGTATATATATATTTTTTTTATAAAACGGGATTTTATTAAAATAGAAGCTCCTCACTTATGGTGGAGGCAAACCAATATATATGTATATATATGTATATATTTTTTTTTTATAAAACAGATTTATTTATTCATAGCAAGCCTCACTTGTGGTGGAGGAAAACCATATGACATTGTCAGAGTACTCGAAATAATGAAATAACGAAACAAGAATGACATATCTCCAGTCATATATGATATGCCGCATTAAAACCTTGCCAAGAAAAACCACCCTTGTGGATAAAACCTTGGCGAAGGAAAAAGCGTACATATTTATATGACTGTCATTGATATGATTTGTAGATAATATGTGGTACAAAGCCGTGAATGTCTTCGGCATGAAAAGAAAAAAGTTGTTGGAGTTGAGGTGGCCACATCGTTGTCTTGTAATATGCTTGAATATCCCAACCTCAGAAGACGTCCAGAGAGAAAAGCGGTCAATGTAAGTATGAAAATGAGTAACCAAATATTGGAAGAGCAAGCACGCACCGGAGTCACCTTGTCAGTTGAAGTGCCAAGGCGACAATGAAGAAATAAGAGCCATGACCATAATTTATGAAGACTTGCCATTGTTTTGTACTTCTTGCCGTCGGTTAGGCCATGCGGCTACGCCACCTCCTCCTCAACAGATGACATCGATTCCGCCGCCCCGCCACCTCCTCCTCAACAGCCACAATTAACCTTAATATTGTTTTAAAGGGACGACCAGGTCATAAAGCAGCAACTAAGATTGCTCCAAGGTTCGTCCCCTTAAAACAATATTAAGGTTAATTAGGATTGTTGAACGAACCAAACAGTCTGCGAATTTTTGAGTTCGGTTCGTGTTTGGTTCGTATTTGTTCGACAATTATTTGTTAATGAGCTGAATTCGAACAGATATTCGGGTTCGTTTAGTTAAACAAGCGGAATGATTTGCGAACTGTTCCGCATGTTTAAACAGTTATACGGTTTGTTGGTGTCAAAATTGGTTTTGATGATTTGCACAAAAAGAAAAGTTTCAAAATCAAAAGTTTTTGGAACTTCACATGCAAATTAGGCATGTTACTCCTTAAGAAAATACTTCTAAGGAAATGCTCTGCTGAGCAATCAAACGCTTTATAGAGCGCTCGATGTTGTAATAAGAAAATATGTCTTTGGAAAGAAAGTTTCAAACTGAGCCTAATAGCGCTCTAACATGTTAGAGAAATAAAACTAACTTGTTTAAGGAGCTTCAGAAATCAAACGCTCTATGGAGCGCTACTTCTGAGGACAGAAAGTTTCAAACTGAGCCTAATAGCGCTCTAACAAATCATAGAAATAAAACTAACTTGTTTATAGAGTTTCAAACGCTTTATCGAGCGCTTCAGCTTTAAATTATGATATTAAGCCTTCAGGACAGAAAGTTTCAAACTAGGCAAACAACGCTCTATCAGGAAAGACAAATGAGGTTATTAAAGTTTCGAATGCTCTATTGAGCGTTACATTCACGAAGACGGATGCGCGAAGAACTGAAGTAACTTTCTCTCTCTCCTGTACTTTATGTTTGACAAAAAGCACTTTTTGTATTCCCTATGCTATCATGACTTTTGTGGCTACTTTTTGAATTACAAATCCTTGGTTGGTGAGAATATCTTACTATTTTAAGCTTTATGCACAAGACTTCCTCAAGAAGTCTTGACTTAATCCCAAGAAGTCTTTCTCAAGGTGGTGATGTGTCAACATATGAGAGGATGTCATTTTCCATTTCTCTCTCTCTCTCTTCTCAACGGATGGAATTTTGAAGTTTGAAGTTATAAGGCTTTGAAGACTCCATTTTTGAAGACTAACTTTCTACCTCAAGCTCTCAAGTCTTCATTTGTATTTTGCTCTCAAAATTATTGTAAAATTACTTTATTGTTGAGAGTGTGTGATTGTAAAGGAGAAGAGGTCTTCTTCTAAGTGAGGATTGTGAGGAGCAAGATCTAGATTGTTGGTCAAGAAGCAAGGGAGCTTCTTGTTGGGCGAAACTCAAGCTTCCAAGAGCTAGTTGATGGTGTTGGAGCAACATCATTCTCCATAGAAGGTTTCTGTGGTGAAGAGAAGATCTTAAGGAGGCTAGGCTTCAAGGAGGTTGAGTGTTTATTGTTGAAACTCAAGCTTCCAAGAGCTAGTTGATGGTGTAGGAGCTACATCATACTCTATAGAAGGTTTCTTTGGTGCAAAGAAGATCTTAAGGAGGCTAGGCTTCAAAGAGGTTGAGTTTTTCGTGTTCTTGAGCTAGGTTTGCTAAACTTAGCTTGTTCTTGTATTTTTATTTGATTGTTGTTTCCCCCAAAGAGAAATAACAATCCCCTTGTTAAAAAATCCTTCTTGTTCAAAGCAAGAAGGTAGAGGAGTAGAGTTTTTGACTTGAACCTCTATAAATTTGGTGTTCTTTCATTTCCGCAAATTATTTCTTTTTAAAGAACACATCAAGTATTGGTTTAGACACTCCCGTTGCAAAAAGAATCGAAAAATAACCATACTTGTATAAACACACTATTCAACCCCCCTTCTAGTGTGTTTCACGGACCTAACAATTGGTATCAGAGCCAAACCTTGATTGTTTTGTAGTCAAATAGCAAGGCTTGATCCTATCTAGTATGGAGGAAACACCTTATGCGTGGGAATCATCGGGTAGTGAGTCTTCTAGAACAAGAAGAAGAAGACAAGAAAATTTGATACCTTCGGTATCTAATATCTATACCAAGTGCCAATGTTTGATCCAAATAATTACTCTCTATGGAAATCCAACATGGAGACCCATCTTAAGGTTGTGGTTATCGGATTTGGAAAGAAGTTACCAAGGGTTCAAAGGCTCCTATAGACTATGATAATCCAACTCAAGAAGGAGAGTTGTTATTTGCTACAAATGGAAAAGCTCTTGATATTTTGAATAGTTCTCTTACTCCAAATGAGAGAGCTAAGATTCAAGGTGTTCAATCGGCTCATGAAGCATGGGTAAAGTTGGAAATGATTCATGAGGGTACTTCTCAAGTTAGAAAGGCAAGGAGAAGGATGTTGATGAAACAATTTTATAATTTTTCCGTCCCAAATGGTGAAAAAATTGAAGAGACTATTCAAAGGTTCACCAGACTTGTCAATCTACTCAATGCAGTGGGAAAGAAGATCGAACAAGAAGATCTTAACCATCGACTTCTGAATAGCTTGGGAAGAGATTGGAATCCTAAGGTGACGGCCATTGAAGAATCAAAGGATCTTGAAACTCTTACATTAGATGAGTTATATGGAAATCTTATGACTCATGAAATTCAAGTTGAGGAACAAGAGAAAAATGATCCTATCAAACACTCACCTAAGGCATTGATATGTGACACGGATGATTTGGATAATGAGTTTGGACTTCTTGTAAAAAGGTTCAAAATATTTGCTAGGAAAAATGGAGATGAGGCTAAACGATTTATCAAAGGAACTCTATCCAAGGACCAAGATGACAAATGCTTCAAATGTGGAAAATATGGTCACTTTATGAAAGATTGTAGAGTGAATGATCCGCACCCAAAAGATAAGAGGGCTATCTACCAAAAGAAGAAGGCTCTTCAAGCGGAGGTAGCGCATTGGGGTAGTCTCCTATCCGACTCCGAAGGTGACCATGATGATGACAAGGATCTTGCTCTTATAGCCACGAGTGATGATGATCTTGATAGGGAATATTCTTGTTTCATGCCATTGAAGATGATATGGAGGTATGCTCTAGATCTTCTCATTATAAATTGCAAGATGAACTTGATGATATGATTGAGAAGAATGATTTGTTAAGTCTAAAATATAAGCGTGTCAAACGAGACTTTAGAGAATGCATCAATGAATATAATGTCACACTTGAAAACAACATCGCATTGCAACTTGAGTATGATTTACTTATGACTATGTATGAGATTGTTGCTAATGAGAATTGTTGTTTGAAATATGAAAGTGAAATTCATTTGAGCACCATGGAAAAGATGTTTGAAGGGAAGCATGCTTTAAACAAGATGTTGATTAGTCAAAGAGCTAGCATTGATAAAACCGGTTTAGGCTATGATGCATCTAGTGTGAGCATGAAACCTTCAACTATGCCTTTGATTAAATTTGCCAAATCAAGTAATGCATCCACTCCATCCTTCAAAGAATCAAAACCATCTTTGAAGAAACAAAGGCATATGCCTCATAGCAAGGCAAAAGCACCCAAGGTATCAAAACCTTTGGTTAAACCTGTTGCCAAAGCCTCTTCCTTAGTACCAAGGAAGAACATGCATAAACAAGAATCACGGATTATGCCTACACATAAGCATCATGATCATTCTTACTCTCGAATTATGCCTACACATAAGCATCATGATCATCCTTACTCTCACAAACGTATTCCTACATGCTTCTATTACAACAAGAGAGGGCATGTAGAAAGAGTTTGTAAAGCCAAGAGAAATACACATCTTGTATGGGTGCCAAAGGGTCAAGTGCATGTTACTAATCCTCAAGGACCCAAAACAAAAAGGGTACCAATGTCATATGTTGATTTTGTAGGTCATAGCGTCAAATGGAGAAATCAAGGACAAAGGCGTCCAATGGGTCGTGGACATTGGGTGTTCCAACCATATGACGGGAAACAAAAGATTGTTTCATAAGATCACTATGCAAGATGGAGGATTTGTCCACTTCGGAGGTAGTAAAGGCCATATCAAAGGACATGGTAAAGTGGGTAACGATTCCTTCTCTCTTAGTGATGTACTTTATGTGGATGGGCTTAAGTATAATTTGATAAGTGTGAGCCAATTGTGTGATACAAATTATGAAGTTACATTTGTGAAAACAAAATGTATTGTGAAAAAGGATGAGGTTGTTATGTTTGAGGCCTTGAGGGACAAAAACATTTACAAACTTAGCATAAATGATTTGTTTCACAAAAAGTTTCATGTTTAGTAGCTAAAAATGATTTGACACAACTTTGGCATAGACGCCTCGGACATGTTTGTTTTAAAACTTTTAAATATATTTGTGAAAATGAAAAAGTTCGAGGGCTTCCCAAAATGAAATTTGAAAAACCAAGAACTTTGTAGCACTTGTCAAAAAGCAAAGCTTGTGAAAACAAGCTTTAGACCCAAAACAAATATTTCCACCTCCAAACCCCTACAAATGTTGCATATGGAGTTGTATGGGGATATTGGTACAAAAAGCTTGGGTGGCAAACATTACACATTTGTGATAGTAGATGATTACACTAGATATACATGGGTAATGTTCCTTACTAAGAAAAGTGATGCGTGACATGAGTTTATTGATTTATGTAGGCAATTGGAAAATTACATGAGTGACACCATTAAAACAATTAGAAGTGATCATGGTGGTGAGTTTGATGGAGATTTTCAAAGATTTTATGTATCCAAAGGATATGTACATAACTTTCGACTCCATGAAATCCACAGTAGGGCAATGCTTAATGAGTTCGGCTTGCTCAAGTATTTTTGGGCCGAAGCGGTTAATGTCGCTTGTCATGTAATTAATCGTGTATATTTGAGACCATACTTAAATATGACTCCTTATGAACTTTGGAATGGCAAAGTCCCCAACATTGGGTATTTCAAAGTGTTTAGGTTGTAAGTGTTTCATACTCAATACTAAAGACACTTTGGACAAGCTTGATTTCAAAGCAGATGAGGGCATATTTTTGGGCTATGCATCAAATAGTAAATCATTTCGTGTTTTTAACAAAAGAAGCAAAAAGGTGGAAGAGTCTATTCATGTTAAGTTTAGTGAATCACTTAGTGATGAAACTAAACTTAATGATGAACATGAAGATGTTGAAGATAAAACCTCTCAAGAAGAAGAGCTTGATTTTATTCCAAGGGTTGTTCATCAAGAAGAGATTGTTGATGAACCACCTAAAGGAAAAATATTTATTGACTTAAAAATTGATCCTATTGAAGGAAGTCATCCACCAAGTGTCAACGATCAAAGTGGAACAAATAGAGACACTTCACAAGCTTCTTTTGAGGAAACACAAAATGTGGTCAATGCATCTCATTTTCCGGAAAATGATGAACATATTGAAGAAGATCATTTGTCTCTTCCAGAAAGTGATCACGTGGAAGTTGGAGGAGATGTATCTAATCTTCCTAGGTCGTTTAAGCACAAAAGTTCACATCCTCATGAATTAATTATGGGTGATATAAATCGAGGTATCACTACTAGAAGACAATTTACAGAAAATGCATTTGTGTCACTTTTAGAGCTAAGAATATTAAGGAAGCACTTCTTGATGAGGATTGGGTTTTAGCTATGCAAGAAGAGCTAAATCAATTTGAAAGAAGTGATGTTTGGGAATTGGTTCCCAAACCACATGATCATCCCATTATTGGAACAAAATGGGTATTTCGTAATAAAATGGATGATCAAGATAATGTCACAAGGAATAAGGCTAGATTAGTTGCTCAAGGTTATCGTCAAGAAGAGGGAATTGATTTTGATGAAACATTTGCACCCGTAGCACGACTTGAAGCCATAAGAATGTTGTTAGCATATGCTTGTTACAAGGACTTCACACTTTATCAAATGGATGTTAAATCCGCCTTCTTGAATGGAATTATTCAAGAAGAGGTATATGTGGCTCAACCTCCCGGATTTGAACGTCATGATTCTTTACATCATGTTTATAGGCTTAAACTCTATGGCCTTAAACAAGCTCCTAGAGCTTGGTATGATAGGTTGAGTACATTTCTTCTAAATAGTGGATTTTCAATAGGTAAAGTGGATACCATCTTGTTTATCAAAGAACAAGGTAAATATAATTTGCTTGTTCAAATATATGTTGATGATATTATTTTTGGTGCTACTAACAATCTTCTTTGTGAGCAATTTGCTAGCTTGATGCAAGGTGAATTTGAAATGAGTATGATGGGAGAACTCACTTATTTCCTTGGACTCCAAATCAAGCAAACTTAAGATGTAGTATACATTTCTCAAACCAAGTATACAAAAGACTTGCTCAAAAAGTACAACTTTGGTGAAGGTAGAAATGTGAACACTCCTATGAGCACAAGTTTGAAACTTGACAAGGATGAAAAAGGAAAGAAAATTGAGGTAACCTTGTATCGTGGCATAATTGGTAGTCTACTTTATTTGACAGCTAGTAGACCTGACATTTTGCATGCCGTATGTTTATGTGCTAGATTTCAAAGTGATCCTAGAGAAATGCATCTCATTGCAGTAAAACGTATATTTCGTTACCTTAGAGGAACTTTGAGGTTTGGTTTATTTTATCCTAAGAATGCATGTTTTGATCTTAGCGGTTATAGTGACTCCGACTATACCGGAAGTCTTGTTGATAGAAAGAGCACATCCGGAACTTGTCAAATTCTTAGTGATTGTCTTGTATCTTGGTTTTCCAAGAAACAAAATAGTGTTGCTCTTTCTACGGCGGAATCCGAATATGTTTTGGCCGCCTTATGTTGTGCACAATTGTTATGGATGTCACATACATTATATGATTATAATGTTCATTTTTCCAATATACCCATCTTGTGTGACGATACTTCGGCCATTAATATTGCACAAAATCCTGTTCATCATAGTCGAACTAAACATATCGAAGTGAGACATCACTTCATTAAGGATTGTGTACAAAAAGGGTTAGTTTGTGTCGAATTTGTCTCTACTAGTGACCAACTAACGGATATATTCACAAAACCATTGCCTTGTGAAGTATTTGAGTCTATTAGAATTCGATTAGGATTGCTTAATATTGATCAAAGTCAAATGGTATGAAAATACAAATCTCTCTTGACTTTGAGCGCCCTGTCATTACCATTGTGGTTCAATGTTCCATTAGTTGCTTTAAACCTAATTGTCTATTGCTGCTATCAGTTTAAACGTTATCAATCACTTAAACTGCCTCTCTTCACTCTCTAGTCATTCTCATTTATTTCTCTTCCTAAATCCAGTCAAAACTCCTTCATCTTTTCAATTCTGTAATGTACTTCAAGTTAACAATGAAGGATTAGATAAGTTTGAAGTATTTGGTTTTTGATGAAGCCTATGATTTGACAGAGGAAGTAGTTAAAACAGAGTTAGGCTTCCTTTCCTCTAAGCAACTCTAAAATTGTCACTAGTCAACAGGGTGTTGCTGGGAATCGTTCTGGCCTACGAGATTGACAAAGCAACTAGACATCCAAGCATTCTGAATTTCTATGTTACTTATTGCATCTTGACAGGCAGACAGTAATTTTAGGTGAATCTTTCTAGTGGTAGTCCTTGTCTCTTTACCCAAGAAAACAAAAGCCTTAACTTTGCAAATTGCATTTATGCATTGCTTGTGCACTGTGGCATTGAACTTGATTCTATTCCTCTTGAACAACTTGTGTTCAAAGGGCAGTACGATAGTTTAAACATTTTTGCGATTTTGATGATGAACCAAACATTGTTCAGCTTCCTTGAACTTAGTTTTCCCCTTTGGTTTCCCTTCTTTTGATGATTTAGGGGGAGAATAAGTAGTGCAGTAATGTAGCAGTGCAGTAATGTAATAGTAATGTAGTAGTGCATAGTAATGCAGTAAGTAATAAGTAGTGCAGTAAGTGCAGTAATGTAGCAGTGCAGCAATGTAATAGTGCAGATTATTTCTATTTGCTGCCATTATTTCTATTTGCTGATTGCAAATTCTTGTTGGTTGCTCATATGGAATGGTATTCTGTTTTTGCTGCCACTGGTACTCTGTTTTGCTGCCATTATTTTTATTTGCTGATTGCAACTTCTGGTTGGTATATCATATAGAATGGTATGATGTACTGACTTCTATGGATTGATGGTTGGGTTGTGCTATGTGGTTTGATTGAGTGTTAGAAGATGAGATGATTGAACTATGATGTGCTAAGTGAATTGCATAGCTTCAATTAGTTTCTGGTGTTATGAAATGAAAGTATCCTTAGGAAAGTGCATATAGTAAGGGGGAGCATAAGATGCATTTAGTAAGGGGGAGCTTATTGTGAAATCATCAAAAAGAGGGAGATTGTTGGTGTCAAAATTGGTTTGATGATTTGCACAAAAAGAGAAGTTTCAAAATCAAAAGTTTTTGGAACTTCACATGCAAATTAGGCATGTTACTCCTTAAGAAAATACTTCTAAGGAAATGCTCTGCTGAGCAATCAAACGCTTTATAGAGCGCTCGATGTTGTAATAAGAAAATATGTCTTTGGAAAGAAAGTTTCAAACTGAGCCTAATAGCGCTCTAACATGTTAGAGAAATAAAACTAACTTGTTTAAGGAGCTTCAGAAATCAAACGCTCTATGGAGCGCTACTTCTGAGGACAGAAAGTTTCAAACTGAGCCTAATAGCGCTCTAACAAATCATAGAAATAAAACTAACTTGTTTATAGAGTTTCAAACGCTTTATCGAGCGCTTCAGCTTTAAATTATGATATTAAGCCTTCAGGACAGAAAGTTTCAAACTAGGCAAACAGCGCTCTATCAGGAAAAACAAATGAGGTTATTAAAGTTTCGAACGCTCTATTGAGCGTTACATTCACGAAGACGGATGCGCGAAGAACTGAAGTAACTTTCTCTCTCTCCTGTACTTTATGTTTGACAAAAAGCACTTTTTGTATTCCCTATGCTATCATGACTTTTGTGGCTACTTTTTGAATTACAAATCCTTGGTTGGTGAGAATATCTTACTATTTTAAGCTTTATGCACAAGACTTCCTCAAGAAGTCTTGACTTAATCCCAAGAAGTCTTTCTCAAGGTGGTGATGTGTCAACATATGAGAGGATGTCATTTTCCATCTTCTCTCTCTCTCTCTCTTCTCAACGGATGGAATTTTGAAGTTTGAAGTTATAAGGCTTTGAAGACTCCATTTTTGAAGACTAACTTTCTACCTCAAGCTCTCAAGTCTTCATTTGTATTTTGCTCTCAAAATTATTGTAAAATTACTTTATTGTTGAGAGTGTGTGATTGTAAAGGAGAAGAGGTCTTCTTCTAAGTGAGGATTGTGAGGAGCAAGATCTAGATTGTTGGTCAAGAAGCAAGGGAGCTTCTTGTTGGGCGAAACTCAAGCTTCCAAGAGCTAGTTGATGGTGTTGGAGCAACATCATTCTCCATAGAAGGTTTCTGTGGTGAAGAGAAGATCTTAAGGAGGCTAGGCTTCAAGGAGGTTGAGTGTTTATTGTTGAAACTCAAGCTTCCAAGAGCTAGTTGATGGTGTATGAGCTACATCATACTCCATAGAAGGTTTCTTTGGTGCAAAGAAGATCTTAAGGAGGCTAGGCTTCAAAGAGGTTGAGTTTTTCGTGTTCTTGAGCTAGGTTTGCTAAACTTAGCTTGTTCTTGTATTTTTATTTGATTGTTGTTTCCCCCAAAGAGAAATAACAATTCCCTTGTTAAAAAATCCTTCTTGTTCAAAGCAAGAAGGTAGAGGAGTAGAGTCTTTGACTTGAACCTCTATAAATTTGGTGTTCTTTCATTTCCGCAAATTATTTCTTTCAAAGAACACATCAAGTATTGGTTTAGACACTCCCATTGCAAAAAGAATCGAAAAATAACCATACTTGTATAAACACACTATTCAACCCCCCTTCTAGTGTGTTTCACGGATCTAACACGGTTATCGAGTCGAACTCGAACCAATTTTAAAGTTCGTTTAGCTAAACGAACCGAGCCGAACAGTTCGTTTAGCTAAAAGAATCTGAATTCAAAAACCTAGTACTCGATTCGGTTTGGTTCGGTTCGTTCACACCTCTCAGGTTAATGTTGTGAAACATAAAGAGGAAAAGAAAACCTGACTATGGGTTCAAAAGGAGTGGCGTTGAAATTTAGCGTATCGTTAGAACTTGGCTAATTTTTTTTCAACGCAAATTAACAGTTCCGTTGCAGCTAAAAGCCATCTAGATATTTACAAAGGCATACATTGATCAAGTTGGATTCCAATTCAGTCTTGAAGCAAAGGAGAGACAATAATAGCTAAGTTGTGAGCTATCCTGATATGAACCAGTTTGTATCAACATAGTTGTAATGTATAACGATCCTATTGCCACGACATGTTTGTATCAAACAATGTAAAACGATTTCCTAAATCAAGCTATAACTTATATGATGTTGACACATTTGTATCGACATAGCCACAATGTTTGATGAGACTCCTTTGATCTCAAGTCAAGTAGGTCTTTAACCTAAATAATAAAGCTAATGATGAACACGGACTCAAATGACGGAGAATCTCAATCTCTCATCCAAATCTTACAACAACAATATATATCCAGTATATCCTAACAACAAAAGCTATCAGGAGAGAGTTAGAGACATGCAAACAATACCTCCATCCCAAATTTCCTTATGTAGTACTAATCTTAAATCTATTCCCAAACTTACGTTCAAATGTGTGAGTCAAAAGCAGTAAAAATGAAATGATGTTATGTTTTATACTAGTGCTTGGATGCAACCAATAAAGTGCCTTCACGTTATCAAAAACTTTTAGAACACATTTTTCCGGCAGTGGCATTGGCGCGCGGATTATTGTGCGGTTTCCTGGGTTATTCGGAATGGGATTCAGTGATGCGCAGGGAGGGGGGACGCGGTGAAGCCACCAATGAGTGGCTGACACGTGTTCCTATGTAAAAGCAAAAAATAAAAAATACAAAGTTAGATATGTATCAGTCATTTATTGGTGACGTCACCGAGTCCCTCATCCCTGCGCGTCACCGAATCCATTAGGGCGCTGGCGTCCCGTGATTCTTCCTCTCAGATTTTGGTTGCACTTTACACCACAAAAAAATTGTGGTTTACCGACGAAATTATCACCGACGAACAACATATAGTCGTTGTTTCGTCGGTAATAGCGACGATGGTGCGACAACACTAATGTCGTCGCTAATTGCGACGAAAGTACGATGAAATTCGTTGTCGCTAAAAGAAAAATAGTCAGTCAGGTGATTTACGTCGGTGATTTGTCGGTGTCTCGTCGCTACTCTGCGTGTTTTTATTCGTCGCTATTTAGTTTGTAACGCTACGTCGCTATGTCGTCGCAATTTTGTCGCTAAAATTAGCCCAAATAAAATACATTCGTCGTTTAGTAAGTTCTTGGCGTTGTGTATCGTCGTTTTTTGTCAATGAAACCCGCATGTGGCAAATGTTTTGTTTTACTTTCCGTTCGTAATTCGATTTGTCGTTGTGTCGTCGCAGAAACATCGAGAATTAAACACGTGTATTGATTAAGGAAAAAGAAAGCGGTGATTGGGAAAAATACTCATTCATTCAATGATAAAAAGTTACATTATCAAACGAAAAAATAAAAAAAAATCTAAAAAGTGATGCGGAGATGTGCCGTTCACTCTTCGTCATCGGACGAAAGAGTGGCCGCGACATTCTCCGCAAACTCTTTGAGAAGGCGCTTGAGCTTGTAATATCTAAATTTCATCTTCCGCAACCTTCTAGTCATGTTGTGCAGTTGCCCGCGACTGCTGTTGCATGTTTGCCATCAGCATACAGAAGTCGGCGTCCTGCACCGGCGTTTGTTCTTGATCACTCTGATGCTGCGGTGGGACATAGACAGATACGGAACCTTCTCGCTCAACCGATGGTACTTGAGGAGGAGGAGGCCCTTCTGGAGGGGCACTGATTGCCCGTCCACCACGCCTTGGGGTTCTTTAAAACGACGCGGCATATTTTGATTATTTATAACCTTATATGTGTGTATGTATATGTGCGGATGTTTGGGGTATAAATAGGAAAATTAGAGACGACATAGCGACGTTTTTTTTCAACCGTTAGGAATGTGCATCGTTAGGAATGTGCAGCGTTAGGAATGTGCAGTGATGACCTTTCGGCTTGTTTTAGCGACGACGTAGCGACGAATTGGCGACGTATATTCATCGTACGATGCAACCGTTGGGAACTGACTGCCTAATAGCGACTACTTGGCGACGGAGTAGCGACGAAACGCACATAGCGACGACATAGCGACGTTTTTTTTCAACCGTTAGGAATGTGCAGTAGTGATGACGTTTCGGCTGTTTTAGCGACGACGTAGCGACGTATACTCATCGTACGATGCAACCGTTGGGAACTGAACTGGCACTAGCCGAATAGCGACTACTTGGCGACGGATTAGCGACGAAACGCGTCGAATAATGTGAAGAGACGTTATCCGTTGCTGTTTCGTCGGTAAAACGTCAGTAAATTCAACAAAAATTCGCGCGTTGTAAGCATTGGGAACTGGACGGACTGCCTTTTAGCGACGAGATTTGTGTTTCTTGTTCGTCGCCGGTCGTCGCGAAGTCGTCGGTATTGTGTTTGTTTGTTTCCGAGATTTGTGTTTGTTTGTGGTCGCTATCTCGTCGCTATTGCGTCGGTAACATTGCAGGCTGAGAACGATAAAACCATTTTCCTTCTTCTTCTCTTCTCCCATTCTTCTCTCATTTCAAACACATCAATCATCAATTTTGAACGAAAAAACCGAAGTGTGGAATTTTGATTTTTTCTACCACCGAAAAAAGATAGCTGCTGTTATCTTGAAGGTGTATCGAGAAAATGGATCCGAGGAGAAGCGATAGAAAGTGGATGTACCAGAGAGTAAACAACGGGGAGTGGTGTTTTAGATTTGTTGAAGGTCTCGAAGAATTTATGGATTTTGCGACGAGTAATGAAAGTAGAACGCAGATTAGATGTCCGTGCAAGAAATGCAAGAACCGTAAATATAAGGATCCGGGTGACGTGAGGGTTCACTTATTGAAACAAGGTTTCGTCCACAATTACCATACATGGTACTGTCACGACGAATATGAGGGGGGCGTCTACATCTGCAACTGTACACGTCGAAGGGGGACCCGGTCAGGTTGATGCCGAAGAAATATGCGAGGGATCTCACAACCCATACATGCAGATGGTGACAGACGCAGCCGCCAGTGCATTTACCGGAGAGCAGTTGTTACAAATACATGATCCGGATGAACAGCCGCGTATATTCGTGGAGGAAGATCCGAACCCTCAGGCGAGACAGTTTTTTGAGATGTTGAATGCCGCCAACACTGCCGCTGTATCCTGGTTGCGGTAGTCACACACAGATGTCCATGATCGGTCGGATGACGAGCATGAAGACGGAACACCGCATGACGGAGAGATTGTACGATGGGATGTGTCAGCTGATGAGGGAATCTCTTCCCGAAGGGAACACAATGGTCGACAGTTTTTATTCGACGAAGAAACAGCTGCAGGCGTTGGGACTGCCGGTTCAGAAAATCGATTGTTGTTCAGAGGGGTGCATCATATACTGGGGCATCAACGAGGATAAAGACATGTGCAGGGTCTGTGGGACAAGCAGGTGGAGAACGAACAAAAGAAACCGGAACGTGCCAAGAAAACAATTTTACTATTTACCTCTCGCCCCTAGACTGCAGAGGCTATACGCATCGGTGCCACAGCTAGCCAGATGAGGTGGCACGCGGAGCACTACGCGAAAGACGGTGAGATGTGCCATCCATCTGACGGCGAATCTTGGAGGACGTTCGATGCGACGCATCCGGGTTTTTCGTCGGAGACAAGGAATGTTAGGTTGGGTTTATGCACCGACGGGTTCAACCCGTTTTGGACAGTCGGGGAGAGCAGTATTCGTCGTGGCCTGTATCTTGACGCCGTACAATCTACCGCCTTGGAATGTGCATGAAGACGCCGTACATGTTCTTGACTGTGATCGCACCGGGGCCTAGGAATCCGAAACAGAAGATCGACCTATACCTGCAGCCGTTGATACAGGAGCTGAAAGTGGTTGTGGGAGTTTGGCATGGAGACGTTCGATGTATCGACTAAACAAAACTTCCAGCTATGCGCGCGCTGATGTGGACGATCAGCGACTTCTCGGCTTATTCTATGTTGTCGGGGTGGAGCACAGCGGGGAAATACGCTTGCCCTTGCTGCAATGAAGCAAGTGAAGACGATGTCCTTGAAACATGGACGTAAGGTAAGCTGGTTCGAAAGCCATAGGAAGTTCCTGCCCAGACGTCATTTGTACAGAAAGAACGTGACGGCGTTCATGCCTGGCATCGTCGATAAGGACACAAAGCCCGAGCTCCTTACGGGTGCAGAGGTGCTGCATGAGATAGACAGTTGTGGATTCGTGGGGGTCGCTGATGATCCGGACTGCAGTCACAACGCAGACCTGGCTCGTTACTGTCTCGGGTGGAAGAAGAGAAGCATATTCTGGGAGCTTCCCGTTACTGGAAGAGCAATATGATCCGACATAACCTGGATGTCATGCACATTGAGAAGAACGTGTTTGACAACATTTTCAATACAGTGCTGAATGTGCCAGGAAAAACAAAAGACAATATGAAGGCACGACTTGATATGCGCGACCTCAACATGCGACCGGAGCTTGCATCCCGTTGGCACAACATACATGCCGAAGTCCTCGTACACGCTGAATGCGGAGCAGGGTCAGTGCGTTGTTATCGTGGCTGGGGACGGCTAGATTTCCTGATGGCCATGTTTTCGAACCTGTCGAAGAACATCGACATGAATAAACGCGGTTTGCACGGGATGAAGAGCCACGACTGTCACGTTTTCATGCAACGGTTGATGCCCATTGCATTCCGCGATCTGCTTCCAACCAATGTATGGGAAGCAATTACCGAGATGAGTCTGTTTTTCAAATGTCTTACAGCCACGAGACTCAGTGTGGATAATATGTCAAGGCTGGAGGGCGAAATCCCAGTGATCATATGCAAGCTGGAAACTATATTCCCTCCGGCCTTCTTTGATTCAATGGAACACCTGCCAGTTCATCTACCATACGAGGCCCGTGTTGGTGATCCTGTTCAGTACAGGTGGATGTATCTGTTCGAGAGGTACTCTTTTTTTATGTGCATAACGTTCTTATGTGTCCTAAGCGCAAGCATCTGAACATACATTCACTATATGAACAGATATCTCAGGCATTTGAAGCTGAACATCAAGAACAGGCAAAAGTCGAGGTCTCGATGTGCAATGCCTATCTAACGGAGGAAGCATCGGCTTTCGTGTCTCATTACTTCGAGCCAGATGTCCCGTCGAGGTGCAGAGATGTTTCCCGGAACGACGACGGCATTACCAGATCCGGTGTCCTCCCAATATTCACACATCCGATCAGATTTTACGGACATGGAAAGGAAAATGATATTGGGGGACAGCGAGCTGAAGATTGCTCATTCTTATGTTCTGCGCAACTGCCGTCAAGTCGACCGTTTCCAGAGGTATAAACGATATCCAATTTTATTTTGTAAAGACCTTGCGATACTCTATCCATTATGTTACAAAGATATACATGGTACTCATTCGTAATTTGCTTCAGCTTGTTCATTGATTTATTGCAACATCCGTTCACCGAGTATATCGAGCGATGCCAATAAACAATGAGTTAGATTCCAAGTTTGCTGATTGGTTCAGGTGGCATGTAAGTTTACATATTTGCCTGTTCCGTGTACGATATGTGATACGCATTTATTGTCCCGCTGATGTATACTTACTTGTCGTTTTACAGGCGAGCAAAGGTCATCTGGCTGACGATGAGTACGGTTACATTCTGACAGCAGTAGCCGAGGGTCCATTTAACAGAGTCACGCGCCACGACATGTGTTTTGTCAACGGGTATAGATTCCACACATTCTCCCATGCCAGCCGAAAATCGTCGGAGAACAGCGGAGTGTGTGTCAAGCGGTATGACAATAGCCTGGACGAGGATGACTTCTACGGCTACCTTATGACATAATTGAGCTCGCATATCCGGGCATTGCCTATAAGCGGGTGGTCCTATTCAAATGCGAATGGTACGATCCAACTCGAGAAGGTTATCGCGTTGGCAACAAAGGTTCACGACCCAATATAAGTTGGTAGACATACACAAGGGCGACGGTACAGAAAATACGATCCATACATTTGGCTAGTCAAGCGTCCCAGGGGTACTATCTATCGTATCCAACAACGAGGATGAATGCGAGGCTCAAAAGACTGGGCGAGCCGTATGCAAAGTGAATCGAGCAAGTTTGATGTTAGTATACAGACAGGTTCAGATGGTTATGGACGCCGCATTTCAAGATAGAAAACCCGTCCGTTCTAGATACGACACATGTTGAACTGCACGACCTCCCTCTAAATGACCCCAACGGCGGTTTCATCGAAATTCATCTCAACATACAACCGCCTGACAATATTGAAGACGTAGTCGAAGACGAATACGAGGATGAAGAGGACGACGAGCATGTAGATGAAGATGAAGATGAAGATGAAGATGAAGATGCGTATGAGGATGCAAGATGACCAGGAAGATTGACATTAGCCAACATTTTTTATGTACCTCTTTATATGAAAGTGTGTATGTGTTGATGTACTTATATTCATGTATATACTACTTTATATTTTGTATTTTTTTTTCAAAATTATAACACCGACGAGTTACCGACGAAATGTTTGCGTCGCTAAATTTGAATAACGACAACACATGAAAAATAGCGACGAAACTAAATAGCGACGAACGTTCGTCGCTATGTCGTCGCAAAATATCGCAGATAAGCTGAACTCCCCCTCTTTCTTCCCCATTTCCCTCCTTCCCCATTTTTTCCCTCCCCTCGGCGAAAATTCCCTCCCTTCCAACCGGCGAAACCTCCCTCCCTCCCCGGCGAAAGCTCCCTCCCGCGGCGAAGTTCTCCGTTGACCTCCCTTCTTCGGTTAGTTTCTCTTCCTATTTCGTTTTTTTATTTTAATTAGTTATGTTGTTTTTAATTTTTTTAATGTCTTGTGGGGTGGTGGTGCTGGGTGTGGCTGGGCGGTGGTGCTGGGTGCGGGCTGGGTGGCGGGGCTGGGTGGTGCTGGGCGGTGGGTGCTGGGCTGGGTGTGGGTGCGGGGCGGGGTGGGGGGCGGGGTGGGTGCGGGGCTGGGTGTGGGTGGGCGGTGGGTGGGCTGGGTGGGGTGCGGGTGCTGGGTGGGCTGGGTGCGGGGCTGGGTGTGGGTGGGCGGTGGGTGCGGGCAGTGGGTGCGGGGGTGGGGTGTGGGTGTGGGTGGTGGGTGCTGGGGCTGGGTGGGGGGTGGGTGCGGGGCTGGGTGTGGGTGGCTGTGGTATATATGTATATGTGTATAGAATTATGTATGTATATATATGTATATGGTATATATATGTATATGGTATATATGTATGTAGTATTATGTATATACGGTATATATAGTGTATATATCTATATATGGGTATACATGTATATGGTATATATATGTATATACGGTATATATATATATATGTATTTATGGATTTTGTAGTTAATTTTCGTATTTGGGTATAATTATATATATAAGTTAATTTCGTATTTACATATAAATATATGTAAAATTATTAGAAAATGTTTTTTTGGGTAGAATTATGTATGTATATATATTTTTCGTATTTAAATATTTATATTATATAATCTATTTTGGTATATATATGTATATGGTATATATGTATATACGGGTATATATATATATATGCATACGGGTATATATATGTATATACGGGTATATATATGTATATGGTATATATATGTATATACCGGTATATGTATATGGTATACATATGCATATACGGGTATATATATGTATATATGGGTATATATGTATATGGTATATATATGCATATACGGGTATATATATGTACAAACTGTTTTGTAAGAGGTTGCATATGATTTTCGGTATGATAACTAGTTCAAGTTGTTGGATTTGGATTTGTCTTTGGAGAGGCCATTAAGGCTGGGAAACCTCCGATAAAACGCTTTAAGTCATGCCGAAACGTTTAAAAAATTATTAATATGTTCCTCTCAGATCTGATGGCTAGTGAGGGTTTACCGACGAGATCCACATACCCACCAGCTACACAGGACCTTCAAGGAGAGTTCGATGCGTTCTTTCTCAGCATGATACGTATGCCTCGGTTTCGACCGCCGCTCTGGCTGCGGACGCAGACCTTTTACGGTCTGCCGACATGTTCTGCACCCCCCAGACATACGACGCCGACGCCACCCACACCCAGCGCATCAGCACCTCATCCGGCGTCTGATGCGGCATCGGACCAGGGTGTCATACCAGGGCGTCGTCCCCTCCCTTGGTCACATGATACCCATAAGTAAGTAATGATTAATTTATTTAACATGTTTTCAAATATATTCACGCGTTATTTTTCCTAACAACTTCACCGCTTTCAGGTTTGGATCGGACAATGCGCGCTTTCCGGTTGCATCACCCGGTCCTTCCACCTGAGGCTTGACCCATCTGGATATTCCTGGGCCCGTGTCACCCCGGAGACACGTAGGTTCTACTGGGATGAGTTTCAGGTATTCAAATTGATGAATTTCACTTTTTGATGCGTAATCAATCTTACTTTTCTAACACACTTTTATTATCCTCCGTATGATAATTGCAGAAGGCGCACAGCTGGCCAGCCGACATCGCCCACGACGTGGAGCAGGCCTGGCGGCATAGGGCCGCCAAACGCTACGGCGACTTCGTCAACTCCCTCAATACCAAGTCTGGAGCGTGACCCCACGTGGATAAGGCCTGCCTACGTATCCGAGGCCGTCTGGGCGGCGTGGGTAGAAGGGTGAGGGACCCTGCTTACCAAGCCCGCAGCGCCCGGAACGCGGCGAACCGGCGCAGCGGCAATGTACAGGGCCCAGCACCTGCCACACACTCAGGTGGTTCGGTTTCCCACGCCACCACGATGCGTTCTATGGTGAGTATTTTAATATTGGATTATTTAGATTCATTGATTTCATTGGATTATTTACATTCATTGACTTAAGTGGATATTTATATTCATTGAGTTAAGTGGATTATTTATATTCGTTGATTTCTTATGTTGCGCTGTTGTTTTTTTGGTATTCGTATATGGTTACTTTAAGTGGTACATGTGTTCATTTGCCTTTTTATTTTTATTTTTGATTTGACTTGGGAGAGGCCTTTAAGGCCGGGATACCTCCGATAAACGAATAGGTCATGCCGAAATTTTTAAAATTCTGGATTTCACTAACATATTTTATTTCATTCTTTCAGCACGAGGAGACGGGGGAGTGGCCAGCCTCCTACGATCTCTTCTACAAGACGCATCGGAAGAAAGCCTCCGACGGGACGGAGGACTGGATCACGACGAAGGCCCGCGATCATCAGTGTAAGTAGACTACGATATCATTTGTTTTTTCCTTAGTTTGTTTTATTGCTAAACCATAACAATTCTTATTCTCATTTCAGGACGAGTACAACAGATTACTCGCAGATAGGGGCGAACAGGCCGACAAGAACCGCGCTTATTGGGATGCGGTTCGGACCGTCGGCCCTCAAAATAAGAAGAAGAGGGAGGTGTACGGGGTTGGATCAGCAGCGCCGCGATTCTTTCCCGAAGTTCTACAAGCAGGTGCTTCCTCCGAGGCCAGCACCTCCGCGCCTTCTGCGACGCCAGAGGATATTTCGCGCCTGGAATCAGATAATGCGGCGCTGCAGCGTGAGATAGAGACCATCAGGACGAGGCATGAGGAGAGTGTACAGGCGCTGCAGCAGGCGCTTCAACAGGCGTTTGAGCATGCGCAGCGGCAGACGATGCAGGTGCAGGAGGCAACGAACCAGCAAATCTCGCACCTGTCGCAGGTAGTCATGTCTTTCATTTCCTGCTCCTCGCAGCCTCAGCCTCAGCCTCGCCCTCCTGATGGTCACTCTTCTCCGCATGATCCCCCTCCATCTTCCTCTGCATATTTTTTATTTTTTCATTGTTTGTACAGTCTATTTCATTTGTTGTATTGACATTTTCTTTGTACTTTTATATTCTATCTGACAATTTTACGGATTCTATTTCGTTTGTGTTGTTTAATTATACGAACTTGAATGCGCAAATACCGTATTACTGTATAATATTCGTACAAATGATTTAATATACAAAATAAAATATATATAGAAATTAAATAATAATAAAAAACTTTTTAATTAATAATGTATTAATATTATTAATAAATCAAAAAAATTTAAAATTTAATATTAAATAATGTATTTAAAATAATTATTAGTAAATTTAATATTTTTAAAAATAACAAATACCGACGAACCGGCGACGAAATTGTACTGTCGCAGATGGTAAAAAAACAAAAATTTAAAATTAGCGACGAAAAGACATATAACGACGACATTTTGCGACGAAATAAAACGGAAACAAAAAATAAAAAAATAATAAATAGCGACGGCAATAATTTATACCGACGAAATTTTGCGACGAGTGTCTTTGTCGCAGAACCTTAATAAAAAAATAAAAAAATACAAAATAGCGACGAAAATATTTTACCGACGAAACAGCGACAGCAGAAAACAGGTCGCAGACCTGACAGTTTCTCGTCGCAGTTTGGCGACGATACACCGACAAAATTGTTTTCGTCACAATATAGCGACGCAGTGCCGACGAAATTTGCTTTGCGACAAGCCGTATAACGACCTTCATTTTTCGTCGCTATTTCGTCGCAATATGCCTATAGCGACGAAATAGCGACGTTTTTTGGCTGTCGCTATAGGCTTTTTTTTGTGGTGTTAAAATAATGCTGGCACGCCAAATCCATCATTCTTTTCTTCATTGTTTCATTTCAACTCAGCTTTCTAGTTGTAAAAAGTCAAATCCCTAATTTCAGAAATATTCTTCAGTCTTGTACATCAACAACAATATTACCTCATTGTCTTAGAGGCTCCCGTATATGGCGTGATATGGGGAGTCGGATGTACGCAACATATCCATGTGTTAGAAACACACAGAGGTTGTTTCCCTATGACCGATAATGATGCGTCAAGTTATGTCGATCAACTGCTACATCACTATATAAGAAGCGCATGTTATTTAGTGAGTCATTTAGTTTTATTCAATCATATTCTAAAGTCAAAGAAGAATGTGTCATTGACTCCATTAGAAATAGAAAATAGTCTTATACAACCGCATAAAAATGTAAATTAAAAACTCAGTAGACTTTTACATTGATAAAATATGAACATGACCACATGTCCACTAAATACTACACCAATTCTTGCTCGAAAGGACTTCTACATTGCAATAAGTAACACAAGAAGTCTAAATTCTAACAAAAACATATGATCCAATGTTCCAACACAACACATGCAACCTGCATTAAAATGATCCTAAATCTACATAGAATGAACTCTAAACTAAACATTACATGCGTAAAAATATAAATTAATGTGCACCTGTCATAAACACCACTTAGTCAACTCTCTAAGTCGAGTCGGCGGCAGCCATTGAAATTATTTTGATCATTAAACGTCCCGCAAGACACAAGTTAGGGAAAAGTCCATTGGACAGAAATTTATGTCAAGAAACATTTATTTTCAGACTTCTGACTTCTTCAAAATGGAAATTCTGGGAGGAAAAGATCGTACCATGGTTCTGAGTTTTTCTATCGCCACAGCTTTAAGAAGCATTGTGAAGGATGTAAACGAGGAGCTCAGCGGCCTTTTATATTAGGGAGGTCATACACAGGAAACCACTGCAAACTGGCCTTTGGCCCAGATATCAGTCAAAAACAACACTGCGCGTGTATCTGGAATTGAATCTTGTATCTCTTGGAACAACTTTTAACTCAAGTACTGACTGAACTATGCCATGAAGGCTCAAAATGGAAATCCTAATTTTATTTTCGTCCATTCTTTTCTACCTTACGTTTTATTGACAAATACGCTCGTATTCGTATATTGCAACTTGTGGATGCAAACCAAAGTGTTGACAGAACTAATTTTTCCAAAATATAACCAACAAATGGTTCTGTGTTTGTCAGGAAAAATATATTCTGTTCCAGAGCTTTCAACAGAGAAGTTCGGCAGAATTAAATCTATAATACATGGGTATAATTGTGTACATCCCATCCTTATATACCACTATAGTCAAAGCATTTAAGGCGACGAAGCAATGTTATTGTTGTTATTGATTTATGTCTACCGAAAAGCATTTTGAGGTATATATCAATTACAAGATCGACGTGTCTTAGAAACTTAAAAAAAAAAGGAAATCTTTTGACTAATGCATAATAAATGGAGAATTTAATGAATAAAATCTCTTCACTAGTACATATTCTTATTATTATACTATCTATGTAGGTACATATAAAGCCGGGGGTCTCACTGGAAGTAAACTATATATTCCTTGAGATGGATGTATTGTTTGACTGCCTCTCACCCTCTCCAGACCTTAATAATAGCTTTTTCTATCGTTGGATATGATTGTTGTTATGGTAGTAACCTCAACTTCAAAACTAAAGATCTCATCAACAAGTTGGAAAAAAAACTAAAATTAAATCTTTCCACAAATTCAGTAGTTTTCTTTGGAAGAAAAATCAGATCCATATGATAACAAACAAATAATAGAATCTTTGGAACAAGTCACAACGTGCATATACATACATGCATGCATGCTATATATATATATACACACATATATATATACATATATATATATACATATATATATATTGAATGAAGGCGGGTTTTTATTAAAATTATAATTCCTCACTTGTGGTGGAGGCAACCATATTACAAGAACGTATATCGTACGAAAAACGGAAGTGTAAAGTAGCGATAATGTGCAGTCTCCAATCATATATGATATGCCGCATTAAAACCTTGCCAAGTAAAACCACCATTGTGGATAAAACCTTGGCGAAGGAAAAAACGTACATATTTATATCATTGAAGTGATACTGTCTAAATGCTAACACTAAGTAAATGAGAATGGAGCATATCAGTGCTTCAATGGTATGGCCTGGAAGGCAGCGATTGCTATGAAAATTGTTGTGAAGCCATCGAAAGAAGCAATCCAAGTTTCGATTTGTTGAAGTGGCAGTATATTTTGTCCAGCCATTGATGCAACGCGTATTAAAGTTCCGCCATTGTGGATTGAGCAGCAAATAGTAATATCATCGCAAGAAAGCATGACAAAACACATTAGTGTCAAATGATGCAATGTGGATGTGCCAAATAATCATGCATGGATCCCAGCAACATACCGATGTTGCCCGAAGTCCGAAGACTGCGGGCAACAAAGTAAATAAGTCTCTAACAAAGGACACATTTAGATGTATAAGGTTATTGACTAAACGTACCAGGGTTGCCTGTATCATAAGAGTACAGGCAACGATACAAATTGACAAGCCGTAATATTTATATTCGCAGAGCATGCAGAACCCCATCTGTATGATAGAAACCACGTGCCGTGAGTGGCAGCTGAATGGAGGAAGTGAAGATATGTGTAGCCGGCATTGTTCGTGCAAATTGACTCAAGTAATGAGCAACCATTGATCTCTCTAGGGATGAAAATAAGCTGACTATCCGTAAGCTGGAGAAATAACTGCAAACGCTTGTACTCTGGCAAAGCCGTCAAGTGTGTATTAGGTTGTGTGACTTGAAGGCAGTCTGTTTCAATGATTAAGTTACGATGCAGTTGTCCAAAGAACAAGAGACTATATAGAATGGCTTGTATTTCCGCACGAAGGGGTGTCAAATAAGGAAGCCTGAAAGAAAGAGCAGCAGCAATCATGTGGCCTAATGAGTCACGCAAAATTGCTCCAGCCGAAGAAGAGTATGTTTTGGTTGCTGATGCATCAACATTTAGTTTTAATTTGCCTGATGGGGGTAGCCTCCATTTGAGTGGTATTATAATTTTTGGCCGCAGCTTTGCAGAGAAACCAACATCAATGAGAGAGGGGTCGTATTGATTTATTTTATTCTCGGGTCTCGAGTTCGATTCCCTCCCCAATTTTTTTAAAAAATGTATATACATATATACACACACACATACATATACACACACACATATATGTAATATATTAATATACATATGTATATACATATATATAGACACACACACACACATATATGTGTATATCTATGTGATACTAGAATGAAGGCTCTGGCGATTTCGGCGACGCCGACAACAGCACGATGAACATTCATCGATTACTGCAAGTTTCTTACATTTTGATTTTGTTTACTCATTTTTCATTAAAGGCATTTGATTATTTTATAGTTTCGACATTAAAGAAACCATCTTTGCGGCACCGCAATTGAAAATACCGCTGCCAGAAAATTCAAAGTCAAAACACTCCTTTGCGGAAATCATCCAGAATTTTTTTTGATCATGACGGCGGCACCGACCTTTGCTGCCATTGTCACCGGCGCCTCCCAATCCGGCAATATCACCATTGCGCCGAAAACGGTTTCTCGTCACAAGGGCATTCCACTGGTTTCATTTCTTGATGAGGAAATTGATGCGCTGGCCGAACCCTACAAGTCTTTAGTCGGCACTTTTTGGTATGGCAGACCACCTCTAAAAGTTATACGTGAGGTATTTGAAAAAATCGGTTTTCATCAAGATTTACGTATCACATTGCTTGATAAATCGCATATTCTTCTAAATTTCCGCAATGAAGCGGACTATTTGCGCTGTTTCTATCGCCGATCATGGCAGATTTCTGGTTGCCATATGCGGATTACTAAGTGGACAGTTGATTTTGATCCAAGCGCGGATGTTCCTATTGTGCCTATCTGGGTAGCACTGCCGGCTTTGCCTATATATTTCCATCATCGATCCGCATTGTTTGAGGTGGTTAAACCTATTGGTACACCTTTGAAGTTAGATGTCGCCACTTCGGATGGCTTGCGTCCTTCAGTGGCTCGCGTTTGTGTTGAGGTTGATGTCTCCCAAGACTTACCACAGAAGATTTATCTGCAGGCAAAAGGTCGAATGATCCTGCAAACAATAGTGTATGAGGACCTCCCTCTTTCTTTTGCGCCGCGCCGTCGGCTAGGTCATGCCACAGCGGCATGCCCATCTACATCCACTGATACGACTGCTCCCCCGCCTCCTCCTCCGCCTCCACCCCTCCAAAGTCGCTCCGTCCACGTCAGAGATGGACTCCGAAAAAAACGTGTGATGTTGCCGGAGATATCTCCATCTGACCCTAAGGAGCATGCAATCGATAATGATAATTCCGCACTAAGGCCTACGACTCATCCGACCATGGACCCTACGAAACAGGCTGGGGTTGATGTTACGCAGATGCCTTCCCCGACTCAGCCTCTTACTGAAGAGGAATTTTGCGATGCTGCGGATCAGCAGCTGCCAGTTGACCAAGCACACATAGAAATGGGTCATTCTTCGGACACAGATTTACCGTTAGACAACATGCCTGAGGAAATTTAGATGTTACAGAAGATGTTACGCGGAAGCTACAATCGATCCCGCCATCACCTGATGAGGATATTTTGTTGTCACGATTAACAGATATCGAGACTGCATCGGAATTTATCACGGTTGTTCCACGGCGTAAACGACGCACCCGCAAAGACTTGCCGCCCCTCCCGCCTTCTACGATCTTAACTCGGAGCGCATCTCACGTTGTAGGGAAGTACCTCTCTTACTCAATGAATAGTTTAGTGTGGAATATTAGGGGCATGCGTGCCTCATTGCCTAGATTAAAACGTTTGATTACAGAGCATCGGTTGCATTTATTAGCTTTATTAGAACCTAAACACACACCTTCAAGCATTTGTCGATTCATGTTGCAGCTTGGTTTCACACACTCTTACGCTTCTCATTCGCATCGTATTTGGTTTTTTTGGCGGGATACTGAGTTTACATTGCTTGATACTCAGGATCAGGGTCAGGTGGTGCACTTTACTCTTCAATCCATTTCACTGCAGTTGACATTATATTTTCGGTGGTCTATGCTACCACGACTCCTGTCCTGCGCCGCCCTCTTTGGAGAGCTTTGAGTGATTTTGCTGATTCATGTCAGTTACCTTGGCTAGTTGGTGGTGATTTTAACACATTTCGCACATTAGAAGATCATCGTGGTCGTTCGGTTCCATCACTCGCAGCATTACAAGACTTCAATGACTGTGTTGAATATTGCTCTTTGATGGCTCCTCCTCATCAGGGTTCCAGATTCACTTGGGCGGATGGAAGGGGTCTTGGTCGCATATCTCGTAGATTAGACTGGCTTTTATTAATTCTGCATTCCAAGATACTTTTCCGACGCTTCAATTGTCTCATCTTCCAAGAGTGGCTTCTGATCATATGCCATTACTGTTATCTGTCGTCGCCAGGAGGGATCTAGCCGCCGTACATTCAGGTTTTTAGATGCATGGTTGCATCACTCAGACTTTAATAATTACATGACGCAGGCGTGGTTTTCTTATCCAACTACGGGTGGTATGTATGGATTCTACAGCAAGCTATGCTCATTTAAAAAAGACCTTCAACGATGGAATAAGGACGTTTTCGGCAATATTTTTAATAATCTTAAGTATGCGGAGACTCAATTAAATCATGCTGAAGCTGCCTTGGATGCTCAGCCAACAAAGACACTCGGACCGCATATCATAAGTGTAAGGCCGAATATTTACAAGCATCTAATACGGAATTACAGTTCTGGAAACAAAAAGCACGAGTAAAATGGCTTCAGGAAGGTGATGCGAATACACAATATTTTCACTCTCTTGTCAAGGGAAGCGGACACACCTACGTATTCAGCAAATACTGGCTCCGGATGGCCAGTTGCTAACGGAGTCATCAGACATTATGACAACTGCGGTAACTTTTATACCGACTTGTTTGGTCCAGTTTCTACGCAGAATCATTCAGCCATATTATCTTCCATTCCTCGACTGGTCACCGAAGAGGACAATATGCGACTAACCGCGTGCCCACTGCATCCGAAATTAAAGATGCGGTATGGCATCTGGATCCTCACAGTGCTGCTGGCCAGATGGATTTCACGGTATGTTTTATCGTTCATGTTGGTCGGTTATACATTCTGATGTGGAAAAAGCGGTGCAAGAATTTTTCTTGGGTATTCCGCAGCCATCAATGATGGCAAGTGCAGTTATTACTTTGATACCCAAAACCTCCTCACCACGTTCTTTTGGTGATTTCCGTCCAATCGTTTGACGAATTTCTTAAGTAAGGT
>AP025072.1:26048033-26138655 GCA_036186865.1 Eustoma russellianum
AGAGACTGTGAAGGGATGTAAGATACCGGTACCAACTGTATGGTAGTCAGGCATGGCTTATCATAGGTGACTTTAACATTGTGTTAGGCATGCCAAGTAAAACAGGTAAGAAGCGGGTTGATAGGAATACAATTAAAGAGTTTTTGTGTCATTTATGCAGATACATACAGAGCCGGAGGCCTCACTGGAAGCAAACTCTCTATCCATTGGGATAGAGGTATTGTTTGCCTACCGCTCACCCTCTTCAAACCCTAACGATAGCTTCTGCTGTAGTTGGGATATACTGGGTATGATTGATTAATTAATTGTTGTTCAAGGAGTATAAATCAAGACTGACCATATTTTCTATAATGAATATTGAAAGATACAGAACCCTCATTTCAAATTAAATTATGAAGTCTCCATTTCTTCAGATCACTCACCTGAAATTATGACCATCCAGAAGAACCTTAAGTTCGGTCCTAAGCCTTTTAAGTTATAAAAGGTTGGCTCAAGCACACAAACTCCAGGTGTTCACTCAAAGAGAGCTGGCGAGCCTATGAGGGAGGTAACCCCTTAGCAAGATTACCTAAGAAGCTGAGAAGACTAAAAGATCCTCTCAAAAAGTTAAACATAAAGAAATACGAAAACATCACAACCAGAGTGGATATAGCTTGAATCAAACTGGAGGATGCCCAGATGAGCTAGTAAAGGATCCCTTTAATTCCCTGCTGCGGGACAAGGTTAAGCGTACAAGAGAAGTCTATGTACACTACCTATCCTTTGAGGAGTTTTTCTTCTAAGAAAAATCTAGAGTTAAGTGGATGAAAGAAGGTGACAAGAATAGAAAGTTTTTTCATAGGACAGTGAAGGTCCATAATTCCATAAACAAAATTGTAAGGCTACAGAATGAGAAAGATATAATAATAGACGATTATAATGAAGTCCAGCAAATGGACAAAGACTTCTTTAAGAACCTATTCACTGAACCTTCTCCTCATTATTCTCGTAACCAACTCTGGCTGGGCAAAACATTGACAGATACTCAAGGTAGTTCCTCAACCCTAAATAAAAGAAGATGTCTTCTCTTTAGAGTCAGAGAGTGCCCCTGGGCTTAATGGATTCTCTACTATTTTCTTTCAAAAAAATTGGCAGATATTAGGTGGGGAGTTCATTGATGTCATTGAGTATTTCTTCAATAAAGAGTACATCTATTAACCTATAAATTCCACGGCCATATCCTTGACACCCCAAGAATGATAGCTAAAACAACATTAGGCAGTTTAGACCCATATCATGTTGTAATGTGACTTACAAGGTGATATCTAAAAATCTAGTGAACAGATTGAAGCCATTGATACCCCATCTTCTAGATGAAAATCAATTAGCCTTTGTAAGGCGTAAAACCATACAGAACATCCTCCTTATGCATGAAATAGTGAAAAAATATAAGAGGACAGAGAAACCTAAATGTTGTGCCATTAAAGTGGATATTACGAAATCATTTGACACTGTAATGATGATTATGAGAAAAATGAAATTCTCTTATAGGTACCTGAGCTGGATAAACATGCGTATATCCAAGACTTATTTTCTATTAGCTTAAATGGTGCCTTAACATGTATGTTTAATGTCACTAGAGGTCTAAGACAAGGTGATCCTTTCTCTCCTAGCCTCTTCTTCTTGCTATGGAAGGGTTTGCATGGCTTTTGAAACAAAAAATCTCCTCCTCCAACTTTAGTTCCATCCTAGGTGTGAGCAAATTTGCCTATCTTCATTATCCTTTGTAGATGACCATCTGAGGCTGATCCCCATTCCATTCAGGTTATTAAAGATATCCTCAAGGAATTCCAAATGCTTTTTGGACTACGACCCACCTAAAAGTGAGAAATATATACATCGAGTATTCCGACAGAAAGAGGTCTTAAGTAACATTTTAGGTATGCCTCTTTGTACTCCCCTAATTAGGTATTTAGAAGTTCCCAT
This sequence comes from Eustoma russellianum, assembly GCA_036186865.1. Taxonomy (NCBI): domain Eukaryota; kingdom Viridiplantae; phylum Streptophyta; class Magnoliopsida; order Gentianales; family Gentianaceae; genus Eustoma; species Eustoma russellianum. The sequence goes on from AP025072.1 coordinate 26,049,999, forward strand.
AGTATCATGAAAATTCTCCTACTACGACTGCAGCTCACTACTGGACAGACTCTCAGGCAAAGTTCAAAATTGGACTACTAAGAATCTATCTTATGAAGGTAAACTCTAACTGATAAACCCAATCCTGATGGCAGTGTATAGGTACTGGGAAACATCGTATTTCCTACCCAATAGAGTGACTAAGGAGGTAATGAAAATCTTGAAATCCTTTATGTGGGGTGGTTATAGGAACGCTAAGTTAAAATAGTCAACCGTTTGCCATCCCAAGAATATAGGAGGTTTAGTTATATATGACTTGGGATTAGTCCACAATGCATATATCATGAAGAGTGTATGGAATGTGTGTGAGTATAAAAAAAGATTATAGGTTAAGTGGTTGTATTCTGTGATATTAAGATAGAAGTCCATATGGGAGGTAATGCCAAAGCCTATAGATTCTTGGCTATGGAAGAGAATGTTGCGGACCGAAGATAGATTCTCACACTGTATTGGCAAAGAAATCTGAAATGGGCAGTTGACCTTCTTTTGGCATGACCATGGTACCCTTGGGGTGTTCTGAGCATCAAACGCCTGGAACTTAAAAGAAAGCTAAATATAAGTGAGGTCGTGAGGGTCTCAACTGTGCTACTTGGTAATTCATGGAGACTACCATATGGAATAGGCTGAGACAACCAAGTGATCTTATTCAACCAGGCGTGCTGAGCAATTCAACTGAAACAGGGAGAGGACCAATGGTAATCCTTTTTTTATGTGAAAAATGCCACTTATGCACTTCAACTTTCTTTGCCTTTGGTTGAATGGGACAAATTTGTATGGTGTAATCACTTTCTTCCTCGATATGCAGTCATTATATGACTCGCATGTCGGAAGAGGATGAATACACTAGATAAACAACTCGACTGGGAATTGATTCCGACTAATTCTAGCTTATTATATTGCAGGGTTAATGAGGACCATGGAAACGTCTTCTTCCAGTGTCCTTACTCAACTGTAGTATGGAGCAAAAATCATGAACTGCATGAACTGCAGGGGCTAGGCAATGACTGGCAGCAAACTATCCACTAGCTCAACTCGAACAGCACTTGGACCTCGAAGTTTCAGAAAGATGTCGCACATTTTAGGCTTTCTTCAGTTGTGTACCACATTTGAAGAAAGAAACAGTAGGCTTCATCAGCAAATTGCCAAGGATACCGACATTATCATTAAGGAGATACTCTGTAATATATGCTACTACGTGGACTTGTGGAGAAGGTACAAACCAACGAAGCCAAGCTGGGTACTTGCGTTGAATTTGAGAGTTTCTATGAAGATCTTTTTAATTCTTGTAATGCCATACAATTAGTCATGTTCACGTTTGCCGGTCACATCCTCTGCTCTACTTAGACCATAGTGTATTCACTACTTTTTGCTCAACTTGACTGGATTCTGCCCCGCATCAACCAACCTTCTCTCATGTTACTGTTAGGAAATCCGACAAGATCACTGCAAAAACGCTCAACGGAAAAACAAAACTTGATCTCCGATTTCCTACCAAGGATCCATGTTGTTCGTTTAATTCTATGAAAGAAATCAAAAACTTTACCTCTGTAGATTCGAAATCTGCAGACGTAGGAGGTGCGATGGCACGATCACCCTCTGTCGGTATCCACACGAATGCTTTCGCCCGGAGTGTTAGCTCTTGAACGGCGCGGCTGAGAGAACTCGTTTTTCTCCAAAAATGGCTCTATGGTTTTTGTGATGATTCTGTGTTTTCGTGTGTGTTCTCTATACGAGATACACAATATATATATATACACACAAATATAGACATCAAAATCTGAGTCCTAATCGGATTAGTTAATACCAATCAAAATCCATATCAGATATGGATTCTATCAGGATATTAAAAATCCATATCAGATATGGATTCTCTCGTTATTATCCGATAATACATACATATATATATATATATATATATATATATATATATATAATCACCACAAAAAAACGAAAATAATAATAATAGTAATAATTAATATCTAATATTAATATTATTAATATTATTACTATCAGCCCATACGCATTCTTGTGCGTGACCCGATACGCCCATATTAATTGGCAGTCGGTTAAATCTCCATTAAACCAACAAGTCGTAATTGGTCTCTAGCAAGACATTACGACTACCCAATTAATACGAGTAAAGTTCAACTAGCCTAACAATAGTACATGCATTAATCTCTTTGTCACACGACATCTACTTTGAATATAAGTCATGGCCAGCGTCATACTTATATTGTTCAAACATATGATTACTCGATCTCTAAGTAGACTGATTGAACAAATGACATTGATCACACTATCAATTCATTTGAGCACGGCCATGCATTTCACAGTCTCACTAATCAAGGGGCCCAAAGATATCTCTCTCAAAAGAGAGGGACATTCTATCTTGATTGTTCAATATCCTCTACATAATCCTCTATATAATTTCTATCATATTCAATCATGACATTTATTATTATCCAGTTACAGATAACGTTTGATTATGTCAAAATATAATAGCCCTTATGTTGGAAACTATGACAATCTCAAGTCTAAAGATTAAAACATGACTATCATGAGATTTACTTATGACGCTAATCCATGTAGTAATCTCATGATGGGTCTATCCAATACACTGTTCTCTAACAAGTATCTATGAAATTGATTTGTATCACCATACACATAATCATCTTATGATTATCAAATCAATATTCATACTGGTTATAAATTATTTTATCTCTATAACAATAATAAACCAGGGACATATATCATAATTGTGTAACATACTAACAAATCAATAATGATAATAAAACCTCTTTATTAATAATAAATGTATAACATAAAACATCCAAATCATGGCCTAGGGCACATACACTAACAGTTAGTGCTCCCAGGTTGGCAGGTTGGTAGTGGTGGTTAATGGCTCAAGGTTTTTTCTACTGCTTATTCTCTTTTCTTCTATTTGCCAGTGCTGGACAAGATGTATTATGTTTGTGTCCTATTGGATGGCCTATCCTATGGCCCTATCATATGGCTTAGACTTTTCCTGACAGCATAAATTTGGAGCATTTTGGCAGGGAATTAAGACCGTATGAACCTGGTCTAAACTTCTTAATTACCTAGTTTTTTCTTATCTTTATGGTCCCTTTCTGTTTGCTTGAACATAGTTACCTTCGACTATTCCAAGGCTGTGAGTAGACCAACTATAATATTAGGGTTCACTGTTATAAGCCACCTTATTTTTGTGCAAGCTATGCTTGTTGTTGTCTTTAGAGGAACTATTTTATACAGGTCTAAAGCTAGATTTCTTTGTATTTTGCGTATCATTGGTTATGCTTGGCTAACATTGCCATCTTTGGCAATTTTTTTTGTAAAGGTTGGTATTACATATTGAAAAGCTTTTTGTAAACCACCTGTTAATGTTAAAGCTAGGCAGTTGTTGCTTTATGTTAAGCAATACATTTTGTAAATGTGCTATTTTGGCTTTCATATGAAATTTTACCTACCAAAAAAATCTTTATGACCTAAGAATCGCTCTTCTGGTAGTACGTCAATAGTATCCAAACATACACATACATTTAAACATAGTCAATTTGTACATGCGTATATGTATATGCACGAACCCACTCACTCAGCACATACATATAAGACACAAAATTTGCATACACATACATATATAAAGCATGTAATGTATAACGAAGAGAGCAACACACTACATGCCGGAATTCTTCATGGGTGTATGAATGTTCAGCGATCATGTGAAATGTGTAAAACCATGCATATTTCCGTTCATGTAGATGATATCAATCTCTGAAGAAATCCGTGTAGGGCTTTGGATGGATTCTGGAGAGAAGAGGGCAGTGCAAGGGGTGAGGGAAAATAAGCAAATGGTTAAATGCATTATACATATATATAAAGGATAACTTTACCCATTTACAACCATAAGCTGGGAACCATTTAGCTAATGATTGGAAGTTTTTCACGCTCAACTTAACCATCTACTATCCATTTACTCTTTTCCATTTTTAGAACACATTAACTAGTCATCAAACAACAACAACAAACCCAAGCCTTATTTCGACTAGATGGGGTGAGCTATCAACTAGTCAAGTATAACAAAACAAAACAAAAAATGTACATGAAAATAAATAGACACATGCACAACTCAATTCTTCGACACGCGTACGATAGTTCGTGCTTCTTAAACAGCAGGCGCCACAATCAATCTTGGATAGGTTTCAAAACAACACTAGCTACACACCTGAATATCTGGAAGCAGTTGTTGGATTGAGGGATTATGGCCACAGTACATTGTTAGTGATAGTAGCCAGACAGTTCCAGCACATCGTTCTTCCTTCTTGTTACTGTACAAAAGCTCATCAAAGAGCTTTCTGGTGATTGCATCTCTAACATCCACGTGGTGTACTTCAAGGACTTCAGAACCCGTATGAGTACTGCTTGACAAAGAAGAGGACATATCCTCCATCAAGAAATTTGATATCGTGGAAAGTGAGGAATAATTTGTTCGGAGAACGACATCAGCAGTTGTTGGAACTCCACCCCATAAAAATGCAAGAGCCTCCCCGGCAGCAAACAAGATATCCTCAACCTGTGCCAGTAGAAGAAAAGTATGAGTGAAAAAGATAAAAGTGTCCACTTTTACGCAATGTTTTTCCATTGCCATGTCTCAAAATTGACAAAAATAATTGAGTCTTCACCAATCTCCAAAGACGAACACACCTTTGAACGAGAAAGACTGAAAATCACATCCAGAGCAATAGATATAAGCGCAAAGGATGACTCCTTGGCACACATATGTCCTAACGCAATAACAATCCTCTGTACGGCTTTAATGTCATCACGAAGCAGTAGCTTGGCCAGTTTTTCACGCAATATATACAGAACCGTGACTGCAGTTTAAGAAAAAGCAGATAGTGTCATCATTAACTACAAAAATGAGCTCAAACTTTATCCCGGGGCACACAGAGTGCACTTTTTTATACCAGAACTAGAATCATGAGGCAACAAGGGAAGAGGTACACAAAGTCCAATGTGACCCAGAGCTTGCATCGCAGCAGAAGCCAAAGTGGGATCCTCTGAGTTAACTAAGTCCACCAGACATTTGACTGCCGTCTGAAGCACTGCCCCTGAAATCTGCTTTTTTTTTTGGGGGGGGGGGGGGGGGGGGAGTGGGTTGGGGGTGAGGAACAGAAGCTAATCATGGTTCAAGAACAAACAAGAATATGATTTTTACAATCCTCAGTAACAAAAAAAAAAAAAAAACACACACACACACACACACACAAAGAAAGGAACAAAAACCAGAAGTAACCTATGCTTTTCCCTAATGCGTACAGATGCGAAGGTCAACAAACCACATAATGAGCAAAAGATAATAGAGCAGGTGATAGTTAAACACCAATCAAGTCTCGCCAACGAATGATTTGTTATAGAATTCACAATCTACGTTTGGAAACATAATTTTTTTTTAAAAAAAAAAAAACTTGCGTTCACTAGCAGGAAACTGAGCATCAGTTCCTCTATCATATTGCAGTTATCTACTAATCATTAATTTATCATATTTCACATGTCATCAGTGCAAAATCACCAATTTCACCGTAAAACCAAGTGGAAGCACAAAATGATACACGTCGTTTTAACTGTTAAGTAGCTCATTTTTGTCGGCTCAGATGTCAAATGAAAAAAATATTTCATTCAATCTGCAATTTCCAAGCTAAAAAATCTGATGAATTGAGTGTTAGGAAGATAAGCAATTGACCAGGCACCAACCAACATATTGAGGAACTTCACAGTATATATCATGTACTCATAACATAATTTAGAAAAATGATACAGAACTTCTGCTGATAAAATAAGATAAGAAGACATACTGGGGGTGTTCTAATCAGAGAATTGGCTGTAACATATCCCAGAGCACATATCAGTCCATGCTGCATTTCAAACCTGGTGATAATAGGTCACGTCATAACTATAAAGCTATCGAATTTACTTCATCATGAAGATACATAATCAAAGCCAAATTCCCAATGAAGTTCCAACAACCTTAACTTGACTGTCCCACTAATTGAGGAACTCAATTCAAAGATCATATCAGAGGATGAAGAAACATTAACTGCACTAGATGCAAGTCCAAGTAGGCGTGCTACAGCTTCACGAGTTCCAAAGTCCACATGACCCAGTAATTGCTTCAACCATGATAATTTTTCAGCATAACGGGAAGCTACAACCTGTTGAACAAAATACAGTTCAGAAACAAGGATGCTCTTTGTTCAAAATAGGGTCTCGCTAACAAAGCGCGCTCTACTAATCTAAATAATAGAAAAGATGCGGATCTTCTTTTAGCGTGACTAATCTAAATAACAGAAAAGATAGGAGTCTTCTTTTAGCGTCTTTTAACGTCAGGAACTAGCATGATCTAAAAATCATGTACATGATAGAGCCCAATGTCAAAGAAGGATTGATTGGCCAACGCCAGAGGCGGAAAAGGCTTTAATGGTCTTATTATTGATAGCATATATCTACATATGATTTCTGTCATGGATCACCTAATACATTTGGCCGCTCATACTGTACATTTCAAAAAGATGGGACAACGATATGATGCTTTTTGGAAGACATGTTTACAAAATGCATTTCGCTCTAAGAAAAAAATGAGATCAGCATTACTTTTGAAGCCACATAGCATGTTGTCAAGGATATAATCCAGTTCAATTTGTCGCCAGACAAAAGAAGTACACCTAAGCGTATGCCAGATGTCTAAGAATTTGGACCTATCTATGGCTTTTAATCACATTTAATAGGGGAAAAAGAGAATTATTAACAAGAAAAGACGAGAAGATGGATACTAAGCGATCACAATAGACAAGCATTTGATAAATTCTTATACAAGAATTGAAAGAACAGAATACCACTGAAGCAATAAAATATTTTGTAGTACTCAATTCCAAAAATATTATCACAATTGATCAATAGAGTTAGTTGGTCAAACATCAATTAAGATCAAATCTTCAAAGTATCCAACATAGTAGTTTGTCAAAATGGTCTTCACACAATTTCGAATCAAATTCTACTCAACAATATTTAAAATACTTGGACAAATCGATTTTAAATGGGGTTTAACCATGTATTTGACCAACCGTGACATATTTTTGGAATGGAGGGAGTACACCGGTAATTACAGCTATATCCTTCTATTGGATAATGGCATTACTTTGAGAAATTTCCGCATTAGTAAGTATTTTTTAAAAGATGTACACTGGCTTCTATAAATAGATCCACCACTTGATAATAACTTAAATTTTGACAAAAATATTTACCATATATACAGCGAGATGCAACATTTTTTTTTGTAAGTAAAAAATTTTATAGATACCCAAATCGGCGAGATGCAACACATAAACATTAATAATGTAGCTTCTATTTGTCATCAAGCCTAAACTACCTTTGGAACATGACCTGCCACCATCATCAAAGCTTTAGAAACTTCACCATGCAGCTGGACAGAACCTTCATAAGTCATGGCATTTTCAAGGAGTAAAAGCATCTTCTCAACAGTTTGTGCAAAATCTGAATCTTCAAGTGCTGCATAATGCTTCACATCTGCCTCAAAGCATCTCAAAAGAAACTTTATCATAGGTAGATATGTCTCAGATGGAAAAAGAATTGCCATCTCCTGCGACGGAGTTGAGTTCAGCAATGCTGGCTTCTGCTCCACAATGAAGTCTACCATTGCTGCTAGTTTCGGGTACTTCAGATTAAGATCCTTACTGACATTTTTTCTCTGATCTTCGCCAGGAAACAGTCCTTCCAATGCCATCTCCCTAAGAAATATTAATTGTGCAGTCACACAAAAGACAATAGTAAGACTAGATAGATCTCACTGTTAAGTACCAGGAAACTATAAAATAGAAAGTTTGAAAACCTATTACTTCTTCCATCCTAAAAATATTCTTTTCTTTTTTTGTCAGTAAAAGCCCAATTAGGCATCTTTACATATTGTTTTCCCGGGAAAGGCTACAGCAAGCATCACTTACTCAAAATACAAAGGCACAAGGTCCCAAAAATAGTCATTGTTTGATTTGAGCATAATTTAAAGAAATTACACTATTTTGGTCACTAATCATATTTTATATCCTTAGATAATTGAGGTAAAATAGAGATATCATGTAAGTGTTAATTGAAAAGATAGTATGGAAACTTTGGCTACTAAATATTACTACTTTTAGAGAATGGACAATATTTTTAGGACAAGCCATAATAGAAACTATGACAATATTTTTGGAATGGAATGAGTATGATACATTGGATATATCAATAAATTAAAAAATAAAACAACATTTCACGTAGCGCCTTTCTTCCCTGTTGCTCCAGCAGGATCACTAAATTCATCACTTAATTATCATGTGTCCTCTAAGGCAAAGAGAAGATAAGCTCATACAAGACAGCTCGGATTTTTGTAAATGAAATTTGTATTATACTATTAAAACAGGGAACTACCCGAACCTATCTACAAAATGGAGAAAAGCATCTCTCAAAACTGACTCAACAACCTCTCCCCACCACCTGAACCCTGTACAAAAATGATAGGATTGAAACAGTAATTGACCAGCTTCATGTAATTCTTTGTAATTCCTCTTCAGCTAGAAACACATAGTCTAATGTTTTCTAAAATTTACTGAACTTTATTCTGCTCATCCTTTCTAGGGTTTCGGAATCATCTGCTGCCCTTCTCCTGCCAAATACCACTGATAGCAACGGGTACACGAAGTAACAGTAGGTCCTTTGAAATTTTGATGTTCAAGGAATACCTTGAGCCATTGCATGATATTTTGCCCTTGAAATTGTCAATACCTGCTTTGTATCGTCCTAAATATAACATCCATATTGTCCTAGGTCAGGCTTATGCAAAAAATAAATCTCACAGAGGTTTATTCTTTGAATACGTCTGTCCTAGGGCAAATTGGATGTTATATTTACGATGATATCTTGCCGTTGGAACTGCTAGCACTTGCTTTTTATGCACATTTCTTTCACTTTCTTTCGAGTCCAACCGTTTTTAAAATCTTCAAACGTCTTTGACTTCACTTATGAACTGCTTAGCTTCTTCCTTAGTCAATCTATATTTTTCCCAATTCTTGATTCAAACAATTTTTTTTAAAGTTGATTTTTATATACAGACCCAGTTAAGCAAATTTACAGGGATAGTTGCCAGTAGCGGAGAACAGCAAGCATGCCTTGTTCAAAAGTACACGCATCAAACATGGCTTGCTCAAAATACATGTGGCATCTAAGTGGTTCCTGCAAAGTTGAAGTATCTTATAACTAGTTCTCCTAGTTTTTACTTTGTCTTGCACTTCTTTGTACCACCAAGATTTCTTATTTCCAAGTGCTCGACCTTTTGACTCGCCAAGTAAATTTTTTGCTATTTTCTTTATATTTACCGCTACATCCATCCACACTTCATTTGCATGACCACTTGAATTCCCTAAAGCTTCTCACTCTAATACTACTTTCTAAACTTTTTTTTTGCTTAGAATTTTATAAATAATGGACATAAATGGCAACTTACAAAAGTTGAATAGAGCTAGTCAAACATAGGTGGCTTACATTTTTCCTACCTGTACAAAATTGTTGCTAGTCAGCAACCAATAATTCTAAAAGATTCTTGTCTTATAATTTGCCAACAAGGTTGAAACTATTACTAAGTGAAAGGATATGCATATAGATATGAAACAAGATACAACAAATGAGAACATAGGATTCCTTGCTGCTTCCTTCGAGATTGGTTGAATGCGCTAGCTTCCAGTCGTTGGTTAATTCCCTAACTGCAAATGTGATCAATTTTAAACGCCTAGCTAACCTTTGGACCCATCCTATCCAGAGAAGATCTTCATTGGTAAGCCCAAATTAAAAGATATCTCCCAACCTTTGTTTTCTTTATCCACCTCCAGTTGGTAGCATTGAATCTGATGTGTTGCAATACTTTCCTAACTGCACTTAGTCGGTCTCTTGCTACTTTTTCATGAAAACACTCATTTCGTTCTCTCCAAATTTTGTATACCACAACGGATAGTCCAAAATAAAGCAGGTCTTTGTGGAATATGGAAACTAATATCTCCCCGAAGTGTCCAAATACCATTCCATGATGTTCTGCCATTTTGTTGGTCCAGCAACTTGCCTTTAATTGTTTAAGCATGCCTCTCCATACTGCTGCGAAGTAAGTGCAGTTAAAGAAAAGGTGATATTGAGTTTCTACCTCCTTGTTACAGAGAAAACAAATGTTAGAACAGATGAGTCCCAAATCCAGGAGCTTGTCCAGTGAGCATCCTCTTTCCAACATGTCAACCAAAGAATGGTCGCAAATCTAGGAAGATTATGCCTATATCAGACAAGTTTATGCCAATTTACCTCAGGAGCATATATTTAGAGAACAGCGGTCACATTAGCAATTATAAAGGTTCTATTTGGCAGCCATTCCCATTTATTCCCATAGAGAGAGCTATTGTCTTGCAGCTTCGATAGAAGTCCACCAGTTGCTGGTCTCAGCCCTTTCCATATGGTAGATTCCACTGTTTCCCATTCAGGAATTGACTAACTTTGGCTTCTTGGCTGATGTTGACTTCCCTTCTAATTTAAGGGGCATTTTGATTTGGAATTCCCCAAGGGTGCCATGGGACCTTCCAGAAGTAGGTTTCAGCAGTATTGCATGTTTTCCTATGAAATTGATTTTTGGACTGATCAGGAGTCCAAATTATCCTTCTCCAAATCCAGGAATCTGACTGTTTGGGTGTAACTTCCAGATGGTCCTATGTTTTAATCACTGTATGCACCCACTTCACTCAAAGGTTGTCTTCCTCTTCCATGATATTCCAGATACCTTTGATTAGATATGCTGAGCTTACCATGGTTAGGCCTGCTTTTTCTTTTGGTTGGCAAATCGTACTCCACCTAATCTTTGCTTTCCTGGTACCTCCCCACATAAATTCTTTGAGGATCTTTTCACTGGTTCTGATTATTTTCCTGGGAAGTAAATATGATGCAGTACAATATCTGCAGATTGCAATTAGCACTGATTTGATAAGTGGGAGATTGCAATTAGCACTGGTTTGATAAGTTGTATTCTCCCACCATAGGAAAGGCTTTTGCCTCTCCAACTGATGACTCTCTTGTTCAGTTTCTCAATCAGAGGGGCACAGTCCTTGTGGGATAGTTTGCCATGTACAAGTGAAACACCTAAGTATTTTATAGATAAAGCTTCCAATTGCATACCTAGTATCCTAGAGATCTCATGTTTTAGCTAGTCTCTGTCCCAGAGACAAAAACCTCCGATTTGCGGAGGTTTGGTTTGAGACCAGACTGGGCTTAGAATTACTGCAAGGTTTCCTTTATAGCCTTTATTGATTCACTATCGGCTTTTGACAATATATAAAGGTCGTCTGCAAAAGCTAGAGAGGAAATTCCCGTTGTTTCACATTTATCATGGAATTGGAAGGAAGTTGGGTTTTGGATTTCAGAAGTTGAGTAAACTCTTCCATTACAAGTATAAAAAGGTAAGGGAATAAGAGATCACCTTGCCTAAGACCTCTAAAGGACTTGAATTCCCAACCAAAGAACCATTCAAGTTTATGAAAAATAAAGCAATAGTGATGCATAGGTGGATCCAAGTCCTAAACCTAGATGGGAAGTTCATAGCTTTTAGGATTTCCATGAGGTAGTTCCAATTTACAGTATCGAATGTCTTTGTTATATCCATTTTTATAGCGCATCTCTTTGGTCCACCTGCTTTTTGATAGTTTTAACTACTTCGTGCATCAAGAGAATGTTGTCATGCATTGTCCTTTCTTGGACAAATACAGACTGATTCTCATTGACTAATGAGGGAAGCAAGGGCTTTAGTCTGGAAGCTATGACCTTGGAGATTATTTTATACATAACATTACAACAGGATATTGGCCTGAAATCTTTCATAGAGTTTGGACCTTCAACTTTTGGGATTAGAGAAATGGCAGTACTGTTTATGGGGAAATACATATAGTTCTTTATGAAAAAGATTTTGGTGACCTCTATTAAGTCGTCCCCTACAGTGTTCCAATTGTCTTGGAAGAATTCAATTGTGCAGCCATCAGGGTCTGGTGCACTGTCCTTTTTATGAAGAAGAGGGTGCTTTTGATTTCCTCATTAGTTATTGGGTTTTCTAGGTTCTGGCTTTGTTCCCTAGTTAAGGTGGCACCTTCCCAAGTTAGGTCAGGGGAGGATCCTGGATTAGGTTCTTCAAATAGTTTTTCCAAGTAATTAATAGCCATAGTTTTTACATCCTCATAATCCGCTATCATAATGTTCTGGTCATTCATTAACCTGAGGATTTTGTTCCTAGCCCTACGAGTTTGGACAGATCTATAGAAGAACTTTGTGTTCTTGTCACCTTCCTTGATCTATCTTCTTCTAGCTTTCTCCTTGACGAAACTCTCTTCAAATCTTAGTAGACTAGTATATTGCATTACGAAGTTCTTTCCTCGTCTTGGAGTGCAGAGTTGTTCCTGTCGTTTGAAACTCTATCCTGAACAGATTCCAAGAGTAATTTGGCTTTCGCAACCCTTTCAGATGTATTCCGAAATTGCTCTTTGTTTAAGGTCCTAAGGGGTTGTTTAAGTTGTTTTAGTTTCTGTGTGAGTCTGTATTAAGGGTTACCCCTCTTTTGCTCCTTCCAATTCCCAGAGAGCAAGGTCTTGAAGCTGGGGTGGTACATCCATTCTTTAACAAACCTAGAGGGCTTTGGACCAAGTTTGTTTCGGACTTGGATGGAAAGTATTCCTGGAGAATGGTCTGAGGTCATTGGAGCTTCATAATCTAGCTGGCTCATTACAGAACATATGGTCAATTTTGGTGGCTATTTGTTCGTTCCCACCCCTCCTGTTAAACCATGTGAACTCAAAGCCTGTAGAGGGAAGGCTGACCATTTCCACATCCTTAATCCAATCTGTGAATTCTTTAATAGCATTTATATCTATTCCTTTTGCACCAGTTTTCCCTCTATCATCTAGTATTATATTGAAATCTCCCATGATGAGCCACGGAGAGCCTCCACATATTCGATATTGGTATCTAAGTTCTCTCTAGAGACCATTCCTATCAACTCTTTCATTATATCATCATGTCACTGGAAGGATGAATTCCTCATCCTTTGAGGAAGTGAGCTTTACCTTACAAGTAACTGATTGTTCATTATTGTCTGTTGAAGCAACATCAATGATGTTGGGGTTCCAGGCTATCCAGATCCTAGAAACATTGTTTGGGAGCCAGTTGTGTACTACCTCCTAATGTCTGAATAGGTTTTTAGCTATTCCATCAAAGTTGGACTCTCTAACTTTGGTTTCTACTAAGCTTATAAGGCTAACACTTCTTTCCTTTATATAGTTCTTGACTTCACATTGTCTAAGAGGGGAGTTTAGCCCTCTAATATTCCAACACGCTAGTTCAATCATCCAAATAGTTTGTTCCCTCGGCCTCTGGGCCTGCCCCTACTTGCACCCCACTTATACTGTTTAGTGGGGGGCTAATTTGTTACCTATATTGGCTTCCTCGAGTTAGGGTTGACACTGGTCTACCTCCTCTTATAGCTCAATTCCCTCTCCAACGCTAATATGAAAATTTTCTCCTATATTCTCATCTTCAGAGCTTACAGCTATTCTTTTTGTTCCCTGTGTTTTGGTTCTTTCCTGGGGGCTAGCCTTACCATCATTTGCAGACTTACCATCATTTGCAGACTTTGAGGTGTTTTCTTCCCGTACTAAGTCTGTGAGGGACTTGGTAAACTTTGTGAGGTTGTTTTCCAAGTCCTGGGAGCCAAATTCTTTTGGAGATTTTGCCATAGTTTTTGATTCCTCCCTTTCACTAATGTCTAGATATGTCTTGGTTTTACACGTTACCTTATTCAAAAGGGTGTGACTATCTAGGGATTCAACAGTCTACTCTTCTGCATAAATTGTTCACTAGTTAGCTTGGGTGTAGACTCGACTTCCTTTTCAGGGGCAGAGCTGTCTTTTAGGTTTGGTCCTCATCCTCCCTATAAGAGGAGATAAAAGTCGTCTTATCACATTGCTTACCTTGTGTCCTTTTTCCGTGCAAAACAGCCTTCATTGTCATTTTGATCCACTTGGTTGTCAGGTTCCTCCTCACCATCAGTTTCCATTTCTGCAAGAGGATTAAATTTGTTACCATTTCTGCAAGAGGATTAAATTTGTTAGTAATATACAACTGATTATTTGGAGCTGAAGTTCTCACCACCCTTTTTGCCATGGAGTCGAATGCCTCCACTGCTTCGTCTTTACAATCCTCTGGGCTACTCAAGAAGTGATCTCTGTTTGAGCCCACTGCAGCTTTCTTTTTGTCCTTAGGACTTAACACCCCCTTCCCTTGGGCTTTGTTTAGCTTTGTGCTTTGTTTAGCTTTGTGCCAAGGCCAGCATCTGTTTTCCTGTAGCCTTTTTCCTTCCATATGTGGGCTGGTCTTTCACCTCTTAATTGGTTTTTGGAGCTTTGGTGCCCCTTGCTCCCTCACTGTGGTTTGTGGTTTTTTGGCATCAATCCCCATTGCTGGGGGATTGGGTGTGCATGAAGTCCAAAGGTTTTGCATTTAGGTAGCGGGCTGGAATCCATTCATAAACTACTTGTTGGAGGCATTCTTTGCCTTCTTCGTCTATATAAGTGATACGTTTGGGGTTTTCTTTTGCAGTGATCTCAACACAAATCCTAACGTAGGCAACTCGGGTTTGAGAGGAAGTCATTTTGTCCATAAACGTTGGCTTTCCTATCAAAGATCCTAACCCTCTAAGGACATGCATGTTAAACTAGTGAGGCTTTAGTTTGGGGAGTTGTACCCAGACAGGAATTGCGCTTAGTTTAAGTCTCTCCAGTGGTTTGTTCAGATCCCATGCTCATAGGAATAGGATCCAATTGCCAAATTGTAGGGGAGGGTTTTCCAATATGGATTGCTTCGATTCCTCAGACTGAGAACGGAAAACGGAAAGATCCTCCTCAATTTTCTGCACCTCGAGAAGTCCCTTCCGTCCCCATCTCAGCTCAGCAAACCTTTTCATATTTAGGTAGGAAGCACTATTCCCCATAACTTGTCCAACTATGGTAGGGTTCCATTTCCCCTTGTCTTGCTCGACCTCGTCGGGGTTAATGGCGAATGATCTTTTCTCTTCGAGTTTAGTTTCAAGCGTAGTGAGTGTAGTTGAAGTCTCAGGCTCAAAATCCGGCTTAAGGAGCAAAGCACAAGCCGATTTTATACGAACAGCCTGATGCATGTTGATAATTTTTGGAGGAGCTGCCTTATCCAAGGTAGCCGAGTAGGTATTATCTGTGTCCATGGTCTCCGACAGCGGCCGACAAGGAGTGGCGGATGTTCAAGATGGAGTAAGTAGGAGGAAGAAGAGGGGGGGAAAAAGGATTTCATGGGTGGCAGAGTTGTTTTTAGCAGCGGAAGAGTGGTGGAGAAGGGAGTTTTGGTTGAGGAAATGTGAGAAAATCTGACCGTTGGGGTGGTTGGTGGAGTTTTTTCCCGTTAGAAAGAAAAAAGTTAGAGAGATGCGAGAGAGAAAATTTTAGAGAGAGAAATAATGTGTGTTGGTATGTTGTTTGCATACTTTTCTTTTCTAAACTTTCCTTGCATAGCTTCCGTTAAGTTCAACCATTTTATCTTCGGCTCTATAAACATTTGTTTCCTTTTCTTTTTTTTTAGAACTTAAAGTTTCATATATAAGTCAAAATGGTAACATTACAAAAGATAGTTGTCAGAGTGGACAACACCAAGCATAGCTTACTCAAAATATAAGTGACACACATGTTTACTATACATTTCTAGCTATAATCTAGAGTCAAGCCTTAACACTTTCTATTTTCCAAAAACAGTGCAGAAACCAATACCAAAACCCAAAAAAAAATAAAAGATCTCGTAGGCAAAATAAAGCAAAGAAGCTTCCAAACTAGCTCCAAAAGTAGCAGAAATGATCAGTGCTAATGGACAAGTGAAAAAGAATATAGAAGAGGCCTTAGGGCCTAGTAACCAACTGAATGTTTGGGTATCTATGGATCCATTCATCATTACAAAACATATGGTCAATTCTTGTATACATCCTACTGTCTTTATTTTTTTTATTTGACCACGTATATCCAAAACCTCTAGAGAGGACATGTATTATCACTAGACTATGGTTAATATTGATATAACACACATTGTGACATAGTGTTTTAAACAGGATATGCTTGCTATTGCTTAACTCAGGCAAACTCTTTTGTGATACCATCTAATTTAGCTTATTTATGAACTTTTAACCTACAAAAAAAGGTATGTTATAGATGTCCAATCTATTTGATCCAATCATTAAATTTTTTTTACAGCATTTCTGTCTGTTCTCTAACTCTCTAATTTCCCTCTACTATGTAGAATGATGGTGAACTCACCCATGATAACCCAAGACTGATTCCCATAAAAATTCCTTTGATATCTTAGATCCTGCCATAAAGCTTTTCTTCTACTTTTATCATTATACCCATACACCACAGTGAGAATGAAAACATCCATACTTGGAAGCTTAGCGATGAATCTACATGTGAGACTGATCCTCACAGAGGACCTGGCCTTCAAAAAGATTCTCGTATCCAGATTCTTGCCACAGAATTTGGAAGAGTATAGTGGATAG
The DNA here is from genome assembly GCA_036186865.1 of Eustoma russellianum. NCBI lineage: Eukaryota > Viridiplantae > Streptophyta > Magnoliopsida > Gentianales > Gentianaceae > Eustoma > Eustoma russellianum. Next base: position 26,066,743 of record AP025072.1, read on the forward strand.
CCTCCCAACCTCTAAAGAGTCTTTTGCTAAATTTCAGAATTTGGAAGAGTATAGTGGATAGCCTCCCAACCTCTAAAGAGTCTTTTGCTAAATTTCTCAGAGTTCTGTTGTCTTACTTTCACCTCTACAATGCCCATTATAATTATACCTTCACCTTCTATATATTTCCTAGCTTCCTTTTCCTTCAAGGGGGAGTTTAACCCCCTAACGTTCCAGCAAGCTAATTTAATTATCTTTTGGTTTTAACCTCTCCGGGCCAACTCCTACTTTTGTTCCTATTATAGTGTTTAATTGGGGAGGAACTGCCTTCCCTACTTCTATGTTTCTCCGGGGTTACTGTGTTAAGATTCTCAATGTCTTCAAACCCATCCTTTTCCTCCATATATTTGAAAGATCATCTTTAGTGACTACAGACTTAATCTTACTGATTATTCTCTGCTTAGGGGTTAATTGTTTCTTCATGTTTGACAGAACATCATCGGCATTGTCTTCCTTAGAGCTAGAGGAAGAATACCAACTTATTTCACTATAGTGTTTGTCAATCTTTGACATATTTATGTGCCTTATATGCTCGGCCAAAAATACACCATGTCCCTTATCCGGCCTATCTTCAATCTCTGAAGCTGAGTCAAGGCTCCTAGGAAATTTATCTTTTCCAGATTCAGTAGCTGAAGGGGAGGAATAGCCCAAGGTACCCTTGGGACTCGCTCCTTTCAAAGCTTAACCATATGTTGATAAGAGCTTAATGGGTGGCACAGCGGAATCCACTGTGTCAACACGGTAAACAAAAGGCAAAATTTATTCGGACAGGGAGACATCAGAGGGTTTAGAAAAAATAAATGTTCCAAATGGTTTGAGAATTTGGTTTACTATAGAGTTTCTTGGGGGGGGGGGGGGGGGGGGAGGGTTATTAGGAAGGCTTTCATCCTCAAAGTCTTGCACCTCTTCTACTACCTTAGATTTTCCTTTATCCAGAGGCTTGGGCTTCCAAGTATTGGTCTCAATACTCAACCAATACTCTTCCTCTGCACCCGTTTGTTGTTTCTTCCTCCCTCTTTCAAATTTATTGTGTGGTTGCCAATTGCATGAGCTGGGTTACCTATTAGGAAAGAATCCTTAGCCTAGGTTGGTTTGGCTTACAGAAATGTCCAAAGGTTTTGTATTTAAGATATTGAATGGGCATCCACTCATAGATAACTTCTTAGGTGCAATGTCTCCATAATCATCGGTGTAATCAACCGATTTGGGTGGAACCTCACCAGTTTTGATTTCCACACAAGTGGTGGGGAGTCTATCCATGAATCCCCAGCAAAGGTACCCAGACCGCTAAGAACATGTTAGTTATAGTAGTGGAGACGAAGGTCTGGGGATACAAACTGGGATGGTATCTAGTTTTAGGCATTAAATAGGTATGTTCGGGACTCATGGCCAAAGAACAAGGACCGTATTCTTGAAAGCTAGGGGAGAAAGATCCAAGTTACTCTGTTTCGAATCCTCATATTGGAAATGAAACACAAAGAGGTTGTCTTTCTTCCTTTGTACTTCGAGGAGGCCTCATCGCTCTTCAGGAAGCTTCTTCATATTGAAGAAGTATGTTGCATTACCCACTCTTTGACCGATGATGGCAGAGCTCTATTTTTGCTTTGAATCAGAAACCCTTTATTGGTTGATAGCGAAAGAATTCTTACCAGTATCATTAATGTTTTTACTTCCTAATTTTCTCAAAAAAAAAGCTAGTGTCTTTCCTCTAAAAGCTAGACATTTAATGATCTCTACAAAGTGAAACAAAAGCTTTTAAATGCTTTTAAATGACATTTAGAAGGCAGACAAACATTTTGGGATATCCACAATTAAAATAAAAAAAGGACCATCTTTGGCTTAAAGGTCATGAAGAGTTAACAAAGATAATTAAAATACGCGCTTCAATCTCTAGAAATAAGTGCAAGACACCACTAATTATCACAATGTACAAGGCTACCTTATGTCCAATCTAGAATCAGCAGCAGCAACCATACAAATAAATCTGCTAGGGCAATGCTGCAGGTCAAATAAAGATGTCGCCCATCTCACAGCACAGAATCGCAACTCACTTATTTCCTTGCAAACAAAAAGTTAATAGAGTTAAAAAAAAAAACAGAAGCTTTTTCTATATTAAAAGATAATTCATAAGAATTCATTTTAAAATTAAAAATTAAAAAATGGAAGAGAAAATTAAAAAAAATTACAAGATTTGGTGAAAAGTACCTCCTGAAAGTTCCTAAAAAGAAGTTGTTCCAAACTCTTCAGAACTGTCAGCGACGAGTCCTGGAATAATGCAAGGGAAAACGTCTCAAAACTGTTGGCATAAAATGCTTATAGTGGATTGAGTATGATACCTTGTATGCCAAAGAAAGTGAATTAGTTGCTTCTTGAATAACTGGACGCAAGGACGGAGCCTCAAGCTTGAGAGCATTAAACAGCCGCCGAGCCATATCAATTTTATCTCTGTAAATGTCATGATACGCATTCAACAATAGAGAGATCCTAAGCAAAAGAAATTATTAACGGAAAACTAGTGTGCAATGTGAACACTCACCTGAAAAGCTCAGGCATACGCTCTGCAAGTAATCCAATTGCTTGAAAAGAAAATGATTTTGTCTCCCTAAGAGTGGCATCTGGAATAGAATAAGGAAGGAGCAAAAGAGTCAATAGTCTGAATGCCTCTAACGGACATGACATATCAGCTGCATAAGGAGCATTTGCAGACCCTGTTCTGAGGTTGAATGGTTCTCTAGCAGATTAACAATTCCAGTCAGGATAACAGGACCCATTAGCCTCAACTGGTCAGCCCTTGCCTGCATATTGTAATAGCAATAATGCAGTTAATACCGGTACCAATTGTGAAACAAGATAGATTGTCGATTTCAAAAAGTATTGGGACCAAAATCTGTTGATTTCAAGAAACCTGATTCATTTGAATGACGGAATTAGAAGCAGCACGTTAAGTAGTTGAAGTACAGACCAGGTCAAGTTTTTTTTGGAAGTTAAATTTTCATGAATGTAAAAGATTTACGCAGGTAGAGCTAGCAAGTTAGACTTGCTTCTCTTACCAAAAAAAAAAAAGTTAGACTTGCTTCAAGACACAAAAGGCCCTATTAACTTATAGAAAACAAGCTATATTTAACTCAAAAGAACAAAAGAATACTAGGATTCTCTAGCTTTTGTGCACCATCAGCACACTTGATCATAAGAGTAGATAACGTAATTGTTGAAATTTCTCTGGCAAAGTGAAAAGCATTTTCATAACTATATTGCAAGTATTATCCATTATTTTTCAAATAAAATCAACTTGTATCTTTCATACACAAACTGATACCGAATAAGAAAAAGATGAGCTGCAATTGTGTATGGAATTTTGTGAGGAAGGAACCGAAGGATTTTCCAGCATCAGAAGAAGGGAGTAATGCTAGATTGCAAGAGAATTTATTAAATACGTGGCAATTAGCTAGAATTTGGAGAGGAGTCTGAGGAAGAATAAAATTAGTTGGGTAAGTACCGGTAAATTTTTGCTTGAATATGAACGGACTTTCTTTTTGGGATTTGGGATGAATACAGTTTTTTGTACTCTCCTCTCTGTAAATCAATGAAAGGCCAGCTATTAAATAAGAGTGATCACCCCCTCCTGTACTATAATGAAGTTCTGATCACCTAACTAGAAAAAGGACGAGCAACTAAAACAAAGCGACTTACATGTTTAAAGACCCAAACAGTAAACTCCATGCCCAACTGCTTCAACCTGGAGGATGTATTATTTCCTACAACCAAGACAATACAGAATTCATCTGACAAAGGATGCAAGAATGATAACATAAGATCATCAAGGAATCATCGGCGTCTTGAAAGGGAGCTCAGAGACCAGGCAATAGCATTTTTTCCTTTGTACAACTAAATTGATTGTCATTAGAAGCTAAGGAAGATAATCAAAGAGACACATCCACCGACTGAAGAAATCTAAACCCATAAAAAAATTTGTTCTAAATATAATGTTTAGGACAACTGTTTGTGATATCAAATTTAGTATTCTAAATTACACGGCACCTAATAAGTCGGTTAAAAATCAGATAAGAGGGAGGGCGGATGGGAAGATGATTACTCTAAATATATTCCTTAAAAAAACCCTAAATATATGTCAAGACGTCATATATAGCATATAATATCACAGCAGAGAAAAAACACGAGTACAATCAAACAAATATATGTCATACCGAAAAAACAGCCAAATATACACTGTAAAGTCAACGGGAAACTGTTTGCGGCTGAAATTGATCGGCAGAATACAGACATTAGCCTCACTCTCAAAGCAGGACTGCCAGGATGAACTCTGGATTCTTGTGGAATGTGATCTAGACCTGTATTGCCTACAAATCACATAAGAAGGTCAGGAATCTTGCAGCTGTTGACATGCACACTATCAACTTACTAACTTTAACCATAAGTGTCAGCACAGAAAAAGAAAACGCTTTGAATAAGCAGTTGTGTAAGAAAAGGTAAGCATGACAAGAGCTGGAAAAATTATGACATTCTAGAATTATCCCATAAAAAGAAAAAAGCTCACTGAGACAACCAAAATGTCAGAGGATAAAAGGGCAAACTATTTTAGAATCACAACCGACTCCAGCAAATTTTACATGAATACAAAAAAAAAAAAAAAAAATGCAAAATTAGGTGGCTTACAACATTAAAGTTCCAGAAAAAATCCAACCATTGTTCTAATTCAAAACAATCTAACATACCAATATCTAAGAAGAAAATGCGAGACTGGTCATGGAAGTTGCAAATTTGGGCAACAAGACATACAAACTTCATATAGCCTTCAATACTTGATGCCCAAATCCCTAAAATCCCCCAAAAAGTGTCATTTATACAAAAGTTGAACTCCAATAGAGCCATAAGTAAAAGTGTATCTGACTTAGCCAGAAGCCATCTCCCCAACAAGTAGAGATTTTGAACAGCTCTTTGGGAGTGTTAGTTGATGCCAGACAAACAAAAAAAAAAAAAGACCCGAAGAAGAAATCAAGTGTGCCATAGAGTAATTCCTCTGAATTATAAACAAGTAGAAACATAACATAACAAACAGAAGAGTCCCAAAAAACACGCAAGAAGATACCCAGTCCCACCAGGTAACCATTGTGAAGCAAAATTAATCCAGTCAGGCTTTAAAAGCCTGGCTGCCACAAGAGCTGTGAGTGTCAAATATGTACTACCCAATGTAAAGCATATAGACGACTTGCAAAAGCTATTTAGCTAGGAAAAAATCAATTAGCAAGAAAATAGATGCCCAAAAGAAATTTCTTAAAATTTATGGACACAAAGTGCTTTACCATTGAATAATAAGAAAATCTTGCTTATCAAGTTAGCTTCATCAAAGTTAACTCCAGCGTTTTTCTTGACAAGCTCTTCTCCTCTCTTAGCTACTGACTCCTGACTTGAACAAGGAATGGGTAACCGTATACGTCAACTATCATAAGCTTCATTTGCTTCTGCTGGTGAAAGGAAAAAGAAGTTTCTCGAGGCACAAAACATAGCAGGAGATAGATTAGGTACCTGTCCGCAGAAGCAACTAAATAAAGAGGATAAACAAGTTCGGAGGAGAGCTCCATGGCCTCAGTGAAGTTCAATATCCCTAACTATACACATAAGAGATGAGAAAATCACGCAAATGAAAAAAAAAAAGCAATAAAGAAAGTATATATTCCCAGCATGGACTTAGTATGTCTGTCATGTCCTCAGCCATTTGAATGTCAAAATAAAATCAGTCAAGGATCAGTCCTTTACCTTTCTAGCTCGAATAGCATCGGCAGTCAACACCTTGTTTCCCCTAACACGATCCCGTTGCGTAATTGAAAGCCCTTGTGGGAGGGCCTCACTAATAAAGACAGTTTCAAAATTAGGTACCAATGAATGATGTGCTTAATTCAGTGTATTTAACAGAAAGAAAAATACATTATTAAAATTAATCAACAAAATAAATGAAAGAAAAACACCTATTAGATGTTGGTTGATACAAAAGCGTATGGAGTCCAAACTCGAGAAAAATCATGATATCTTGAGACCCGGCAAGATTCTTGTAGTCTTTTGCAATTGCTCCACTAGCTTGAATCGCATAGCATTCCCCTATTACCTGAAAGAAGGAACCAGCATCATTGTCCCCTGCCGCTAACCAGAAAGAAGACCCAGAAGAAACATACATTTTTCCCTTTCTTTGGCCAGGCACTAGCCTCATTAGCGGTACGTGCACAACTGCACATACACAAGTTCAGCCTAAAATTATGCTTTTATCACGCAGTCATCCCACGTATCTGATGGTTAACAAATGAAGGATAAGTCGACCTGCACTTTTTGACTCGAAAGCAGTTTATCTCCATGTAACTATTGAAGTCAAAATCAAATCAAAGAATTGAGGAACAAAATAATATGAATCGTATCCATTCAAGCAGTTTGTGTGCAAGTTTAGTTCTATAAAGATGGAAACGACGATTTGGGTGCATATAGATATCAAAAGTATTTTTTTGTCAGTTAGATGGCAAAAGTAGATTCCTGCAAGAAAATACCCAACCATTTTAAATAATCTTTTTAAGTCTCATCCACAGAGCAGTAATTTGGTGAAATAATTCCATTTCCATCTATAATCTTCCAGCTTATAAACCTAATAAATGGTAGTTTTCCTCTTTTTCCATCCCCACTGTACATATTATACAAAACCCTATGCAATTCACAAGCACATCTATTCAAAGAATCAGAAACCTTTTAGAATCTCCCAACCCAGTTACAAATTTTTCCAAGCTGTTAATCGTAGACACATCTCATATACTTAAAAGTTATATATCTACTTCTTCAAACTGTTTCACCAAAAAAAACTTTCAAGCACACTGCTGAACAAATTAACCCACACTAATTGCATAAACCAACACACTAGGTCTATTCTGAAAATAAGATTTCACACTGACACAATTTCACTAGTATTTCATCGATGCATGGAGCCAATGGGCCTCCTATTATATATAATTTCCATACGCTTACATTATCTTCTCTAACACATTTTCTATTGATACAAGAGTTGGTAAAAGCTTCCTTAAGAATATAGTCTAAAACCTAGGCAATGATGTGCCTGTCATAGATGCTTGTACAGAACACAGGCCAATAAACTAGACACCCTCCCGCCAGTTGTGCTATTCCACTTTTGGAAATCCAATTTATCGGCAACGTGCTTTAATTCATCAGCTGGTCACTAAAACTGTCACCAGTTACCAACTCAACTGTTTCTCGAATAACTTACTTGTGAGTTATTAAACCATGTCTCCGTTCAGGAAACTTTGGAACTATACATAAATTAGATAAGTCTTTTATATTTGCTCTGTGGAACATCCGGAGAACGAATAAGTGTGTTTTTTTTGTAGTAGAGAATGAGTAAGTGACTACCAAAATGGTGATGGAGGGAAGTGGCATCACTCTAATTCGAGAAAACCTATCAATCTACAGTGCTGTAATGTTTCACATTATTGATACCATACTCAGAAAGCAAAATTGCCCCTAATCAGAGAATCTACAAAGAAGTGCATACAAGATTCTACCTTCGCAGAGATCCTCAATAAAACCTCCTGGTGCTGAGAAGGAAGCTTGGAAATGAGCCCCAGAAAAGAAGGAAGAAGATGTTCCTTCTCCTGGCATGAAGATAACAAAATGAATGAATGAAATCAACCACCTGAATAGTGAAATGTGTTCTCTTGCTAAAGAAATTTGTGACATCAAATTCATCAAGAGATACCTCCTTAGAAACGCGATCAATAGCCATTTCAATGTACACTATACAAAAGTTCCGGACCATTGAAGCTGAACTGCTCTCGCTATATAAATTCCATAACTCCATTAATGGCAATTTGATATTGGACTGGTTCTTTGTTCGCTTGTTGACATGATTCAAAATTTCAAGAACCTATCACAACCAGTAAATCTCCTCTTAGATAGTAATAACACAGGTAGACAACAAAACGGTAACAGCTAAAACCCAATTCAAAAACACAAATCATAATTAATTATCTCTGCACAAAATATTCATATTGTTTCAATACTAATAGACGCAAAGCTCCTACTACCTTCTTCAAAGAATTGTTCGCTCAATCGACCTCATCAAAACAAAATCCATTTCTTCTTTATAGCAGCGAGAGAAAATATACACTAAAGAAATCATGCTAAAATACAAACTTTGCATAATAATCGAAATAGGATCATGTACAGTTTGGAAAAGCAACCCAATTGATTATCAGTGGATGGAGTAGTACAATAAAAAGCAACAAAAAGAATTGAAATTTAAACCCAAGACACTATCTTTATACATGCAAGTGGGAAGAAAAAGAAACCTTGTTGCGCACGAGTTGAGACGAAGTGGAGAGAGCGGCAATGGAGATGGGAAGAAGCTTAGACAGCAAGTCTTGGAGCTTCTCGTCATCGCAGAGAGCAAGCCTAGTCAGCATCCGGTCAAGTAGCTCTTCCGTCTCGCTGTCCGATTTCCCGGCGAGAACCGACAGCGTCGCCGATAGGGAGGATGATGACGTCATTTTCCCCTTCAGGTCTTTCGGAATTTCTCTTAAGTTTCAAGTACAAGAATGGGAAACAGAAAATGGGTGTCCTCGTGGGTATTTATACAGATCCAAGTTGGGCTACCTACACGCGTCAGTCCCACTCTCCCTATTAGTTTAGATTCCGTTCTCTTAGATGGGTGACACAGTCTTTAAGACATAATCTAATAGAAACATGTTAGAAGTAATCATCTTGAAAGAAGAAGGTTATGAGTTTAAATCACCCCGGGTGTATTTGTTGGAAATTCCATTAATTGGGCTATATAATAATGGATTCGTGTATATAACATGTCCTTTGTGGAATTGTTTGGGCTCCATAATGTTGTAGCCGTGTATATACCATGCTCTTTGTCTGAATCTATCAGGTTTCTGATTTACATCTCTACACAACACATCATGTGGAACCTAACATGTCCTTTGTGTGAATTTTCAGGTTTTTAATTTACATCTATACACTTCATGTGGACCGAGGATAGCAGAGACTTATATTGATTTAGGTACAATCTTTTTAGATAGGTAACACAAGTTGTACATTAACTTTTTGCTACACTTTTGTTTTCTCTAAAATGGATCGATTTCGTTTGGTTAGTGATTGTTGTCAGGATTTTATCATTATAGACGTAAAGCACGTTATCGTACGTTAGCCTGTCGCGTTTGAATATAATTATTATTATACACATTTACAATTTAAAATGTGTTTAGGCTCATTTTTTAAAATCATTTAACTGAAAAAGTCAATACATAAAATTATTAATTTATAATATATAAAATACGTATTTGTTTTAATCTTTGAAATGGTCTCTTTAGTATGACGTAATTGACTATTACAAACATCGCCATTATTTTTTGATAGATTTATACTGTATCATGAAAAATATGATAATAAAATATTAAATGAAAATTTATGTTAAAAAATGTGTAAAATGTTGTGAATGTGGTGTAAACCACTAACCAAGCACAATGTAAGGATTAAGGTTGAGCCCTCGATGAAACTACTCAGTAATTAAGGTTTAAACCAGATCGAGGTCTTAGATTTAAGGAAAATTATTCAGTCCTAAAGTAACAAGGATAGTATGCCTATATATATTGGTTCAGAAAAATTTGTTCGTAGGTTTTATGGGGTGTAGTTTTCGCTAGGTATAGTTTAGTTATTACAAAATTTTATAGGGAACACATGAAGGAACCTGAATTTAATACTTATTCTATGTGTTATTTTTCTATCAAAGTTTTCTCTTTACCAACGTTAATTGATAGGTTCATAATAGTGTAGGTTTTCATGCATGATTCTAAGTCATTAGCTGGTTGAATATAATTCTAGAGTTATTTTAGCATGATTATGAAATTGGAGTTGTAAATGCTATATTTGCACACTTGGTATATCTTGTGGCTCTTTTTGATGTTTTCTTTTAAAGATTGAAAAGAATTTTCCATTTCCAATTGTGACATACTCTTCTTTTTTACTTTGCAATATGATATAATAAAGTAAAATGACTTTGTGTTTCTTATATTGTGAAGTAATAGTTGATCGACAAAGCTTAACGTAATTTTCATTATAGATTATCAGAAAACAAACTCTATCTGTTTCTAGTGTTGGGATTAATTCGAGATACGTGTAATGCGCATCACGTTGATAAAGTTTATACGAATTAATCATAAGGTGGCCGTTATTATTGATAATGTTATATGTCACATATGTCAAGTAATAATATTAATTATTGCGTAAAACATCCACACGTTAAGTGATCATTGGATATGTCCGTCGAAGTATAGTGTGGCATAAAATGGAAATCCCGAATATGTAGATAGTTATATGGTCAGAAACCGCGATGGATGGGCTCAAAGTGCAACGACCATAAATTTACGCATCTGGTCCCCGAGGAGCGACAACCCACGTGTGGCTAGTAGATAATTGTTGATACAATAATTAAAATTAAATAATATTTAATAATAATATTTATTATTAAATATTAGATAATGTTTGATAATGGATAAAGATAAATTGATGATAATATCAAGTATATCCTCATGTATCTGGAATAAGGAAATCCCTATGCATAAAGGAGTATAATTTTTCCTTTCTCCCTCTATATAAAGGAGGAGGACTTCACCTCCTCATACAGAGAAAAATAACCAGCGGTCATTAAAGAATATAGATGAGGGTGTGCCAAATTTTATGTAAAGTCCAGTGACTAGCCTCTTCATCGGGTAAAGCAGTTAATTGTTGAAATCGATCAATGATTGCATCAACAATTGATGGGAGGTTGTGAATCCTTGGATCACTCCAGATTCTTCATCAGACCAGTTGCATCAACAATTGGTGGGAGGTCGTGAATCATTGGATCACTCCAGATTCTTCATCAGACCAGTTGCAGCGTAGCAACAAGGTATATTTTCCGCATTTTATTAATTTGTCAATTGATTCGATTAAACGGTCATATTCAATAATTTATTAAATTAAATCCAACATATAGCACATGGATATGGTTGTTGTTGTCTAGTAAAGTTATTAATTTATTAATTTACATCCTACTCTCATACCACCTATGGGTAACGTTGTTGTTGTTTAGTAAAGTTTGAAAAGAGTCAAAATAGCTCAAATAGTTGCCAAGAGCGACACGAGAATATGAGGCCTCCCAAATTGTTGAAATCCAAGTCACGAGCGACCCTGCTGGATAGGAATACCGAGAGCCATCCCAAAATGTTGATTATCGTTTGGTATAGGCAGGAGCACATTTCTTTAATACTTTTCACAAACCTGGAGGCCTCTTTATTGGTTGTGTCCAATGAATATATACAATGGGTATGTAAGGCTCAAATGTTGCAGATTTCACTATCTAGTAGTTAGTTTTTAGTGTAAAACTCTGCTTTTCAGAATTTAGGGAGAGAGTCTAAAATTCTATCCTCTCTACACTAGATTTTTCTTGTACTCAAATTCTTTAAAGTTTAACGCAGTTGAAGTTCTACTTCTCTATTGAGAAAAGTCAAAAGTAAAAGAAGAAAAAAAGGAGAAAAAGCTAAGCGAAACCTTTTGAAATAAAGTGCAAATAAGTGTGTCTAGAATAAAGGGTTTCGAATGTGTCGTTTGGAAATTTTTTGATGAAATATAAATGAAAGAACTTGGTGTGAGCATGGAAAATGCAATTAGTGCCTTGCTTTTTATTTTCTTTTCTCACTCATATATTTTCTTGTCTTTTTGGCCCTATACAATGTTGTGAAAAGCGAATTGCGGAACAATGAAAACAACCACAATGACAATCACAAGAACGCACAAAAGTAATGAACAATGAACAAAGAAAGACAATATATGAAGAACACAAGATTTAACGTATGAAAACCCCAAAGGGAAGAAAAACCCACGGCGGCGGCAAGCCAAGAAATTCACTATCACCAACTTTTAGATCTCGGTTACAAGGCAGCCAATAATCAAGGGACTTTTATAGGGGTGTAAAAGGATTAGCATGAAGTATGGAATTGTCCTTTTACATCACAATCATACCATACATAGGATTCTACCGGATATTATTTATACAAAAGATAAACATGGAAGTTTCCATCTAAACAAGATTCGTATCAATCAAATCTCTAATCAAGAAATATCCAATCCCGTGATTCTCTGGTGCATTGTTGAGGCTGTAGCTCAGCTCGGAAATGCTTCAGTCCACCTCGACAGCTCTGCTCGGCAGTAGCTCATAACTCTAAGTCCTTGAGCCCGGCCTTCTGGGCTCGGCCTCACTTCAGTTCCACCAATCCCAACAAAATCTCCCACTTGGAACTGACTTCAACTCAGACGCATCATGAATTTCTCCTTCTTTGGACTGTCAACATTTCAGCACTTTCATCAAGTAATAAGACCAAGAGAAGTCTTGCAGATCTCAAGCTTCTCTTTCGGAACAATCTTCGTCATCATGTCTGCTGGATTCTGGCCTGTATGAATCTTCTCTAAGTCAAACTATTTTGCCTCGAACATATCTCTTATATAATGATATCTGATGTTAATATGCTTCGTTCTTGCATGATAAGCAGAGTTTCTAGCCAAGTGTATCGCACTCTGACTGTCACAGAATAGTTTGTAGCCGACCTGAGGGTGCTTCAACTCATTCGGTAAACTCTTCAACCACACCAGTTCCTTGGTAGCTTCAGCTGCTGCCACATACTCAGCTTCGTTGTTGGCAGCGTTACAATCTTCTGCAATCTTGATACCCAAGTGATTGCAGCACTGCCAATCTTGAAAACATACCATGTAGTACTCTTGCGTTCATCAACGTCTCCAGCCATACTGGAGTCTACAAAGCCGAGCAGGTTCAGATCATTGTTGCCGAACTGCAGTATCAAATCTTGCGTTCCCACTAAGTACCTCAGTATCCACTTCACTGCAGCCCAATGATCAGGACCAGGATTTGACATGAATCTATTTACTACTCCCACTACATGGGCTATGTCTGGTCGGGTGCACACCATAGCATACATCAAGCTACCCATGGTTGAGGCGCAGGGTACCTTCTTCATTTGTTCAAGTTCATCCTTCGTCTTAGGACATTGCTTCTTTGACAAATTCTTGAACTGTCCTGCTAAAGGTGTAGACACAGGTTTTGCATTCTCCATATTGAATCTTTTCAGTACCTTGAAGATGTAATCTCTTTGGCTTCGTCTCAGCACTTGATTCTTCCTGTCTCTTTCTATACTTAGTCCCAGTATCTTATTTGCTGGGTCGAGATATTTCATGGAGAATCTCTTGGCTAGTTGTTCATTTAGCTTATTCATCTCATCAGTGCTTCCTCCTGCTATTAACATGTCAACTACGTAAAGTAGCAGGATGATGTACGAACCTTCAAATCTCTTGAAGTAACATCAGTGATCACCATGGCAATGCTTGTAGCCGACCTCTACCATAAAGTTGTCAGACTTCTTATACCACTGCTCGGAGCTTGATTTAAGCCGTACAAGCTCTTCTGCAATTTGCATGCCAAGTCTTCTTCGCCAGGTATTTCATTGCCCTGTGGCTTCATCATGTAGATGTCTTCTTCCAGATCTCCGTGAAGAAAGGCAGTTTTCAAGTCAAGCTGCTCTAAGTGCAGATCTTCTGCGGTTGTAATGCTCAGGACGGTTCTGATGGTTGACAGCTTGACCACAGGTGAAAAGATCTCGGTGAAGTCAACCCTGGCTTTCTGTTGGAACCCTTTCGCAACAAGCCTTGCCTTGTACCTTTGAGTGCCGTCAGCTTTTTGCGTCAACCTATACACCCACTTGTTTTGAATAACTTTATTACCTGGTGGCTTCTTTACAGGATCCCAGATAAGATTGCCCTGCAGAGAGTTCATCTCATCTTCCATGGCTGACCTCCAGTCTTCACTTTTATCAAAACTCATTGCTTCTTCATAGCAACTTGGCTCATCATAATCAGTAAGAAGCAAATAATAAAGTGAAGGTGATAACTTGGCAGGTGCAGTAATGGTTCTCCTCTTTCTCCGAACAGCAATGGGTGGTGTGACTTGTTCTTCATGAGTTTCATGTTCCGAGGTAGGCACCTCGGCAGTCTGATCTGCAGGTCTGCTCGGCTCGGCATGACCACCGTCGCTTTGCTCAAAATACTTAGGCTCCACATGCTGCTTCTCCTTCTTTACTTTGTCCTTGTAAAGTACGTTTTCGTTGAAAACCACATCTTTACTCCTGATCACCTTCCTCCCTACATGATCCCACATTCTATATCCAAAACTATCATCTCCATAGCCAATTAGAGAACATACCTTGGACTTGGAGTCAAGTTTTGACCTTTCATCCGGCTTCAACAGTGCATAAGCAGTGCAACCAAATATTCTTACATGGGCAAGTGAGGTCTTCTTGCCAGTCCACTCTTCTTCAGAAAGTTTACAGTCAATAGCAGTAGATAGTCATCTGTTAATCAGATAAACAGCAGTGTTCACCGCCTCGACCCAGAAGGATTTCAGCAGATCGACATATATCCTCATACTTCTTGCTCTTTCACAGATTGTTCTGTTCATCCTTTCAGCAACACTATTATATTGAGGTGTCTTCAGCACTGTTTTTTCTCTTCTGATTCCGTTGTCAGCACAGTAATCCTCAAACTCTTTGGTGCAGTATTCTCCACCATTGTCCGACCTCAAGCACTTCAGCTTCAGCCATGTTACATTCTCAACAAGACTTCTCCATCTCTTGAAGATATTGAATATGTCAGACTTGTGTTTCACAAAGTACACCCGCATCTTCCTCGTTGAGCCATCAATGAAAGTAACATAATAGCGTGAGCCATTCAGTGAGGGTACTGTTGAGAAATATGTTTGGATAATTTTCAAAGTCATGATTTTAAGTGATGAATACTTAAAAATGTCACACATGGTGTTATATGTGATTAAAAGTAGAAAAAGTTGAACAAGTTGACATCGATCTCTCAGGTTATTGCACATCGATCGATCTATGTACATAGATCTCTCACATCGATCGATCTATGTAAGGCAGAAAAGTTTAAGACCTTTCTGTGAGACATCGATCTCTAAACCTAAGACACATCGATCGATCGATGTACATCGAACTCTCACTTTGATCGATCGATGTAGGTCAGAGACAAAACCTGAACCTTTATGTGAGACATCGATCTATGAAGCTGAGGCACTTCGATCGATCGATGTCCAGGGTTTTTAGAAATAATTTTCTAAAATATGTTAAAATGATTTTTTTGTCATTTGTATATGAATTATACATGTTCATTATGTGCTTATTATGTGTTTTTGGTGATTATTATTGTCTTATGACTAACGTGCCTTGGAAGTTTCTACAACTTACCAAAAAGGGCAAAATTGGTATTTTAAGTTTTGTAGGAACATCATATGGTGAAAAATATTTCAAGTGCATATTATTATCTTGGTTATCATGACAAAGGTGGTATTGTGATTATTTCTGACCATCGGGGGCATTTCTGGAGTTTTCTCACATCAGGGGTATTTTGGTCATTTTACCCCCAAGGGTATTTTTGGTATTTTCACTCAAGGAATCTCTTGAGCATATTATTATCTTCATTCTGGAGCTGTGTTATTATTATTTTGAAGATTATATGGTGATCTTATATCTTATTCTCTCAACCGATGATATTATTGACTATAGCTGGATATGTGACGATTTGAGATGTCACATTCTATTTTTTTGAAGACCCTCTTATATATGTTATAAGAGGATTATATTTTAGAGATTACAAGGTGTCCTTGGTGCAAGATTCATCACAATACGTAAAGGAGAAGAAAGTATGAATTTTGGTGTTATATGTTGACATAATCTTGTCAGCACTCATTCATTATTTTTTATTCACAAAATTTGAGTTGGTATACATACATACAACATCAAAAACATCCATAAACAGGTGGAGAAGGTGGTGTACTCATTTTATGACTTTTGGACAAGTGGAAAATTCAAAAACAAGCTAGTTGGCAAAAGTTGCCAACTTGAAATTTCAAATTTGAATGTAATGGAGACAAGGTTGTTGGAGATGATTATGGAGGTGCTTTAATTCAAAATTCTCAGCCATCACATGGTCTAAAAGTTGGAGAGAATATGCCATCTATTCACACTATAAATAGGAGGCAAGGTGAAGAAGAGAAGACACACACTTGAAAGCAAAATTGAAGATTGTTGTCTTGCTATTCTCTTCTCATATTTTCGTTCATACTTTGTGTAGCTAAGGTGTTCCAATTTTCTTTGTTGTCCAGCTACACTATACACACCTTCTTGAGTTGGATTTGTATGATTGATTAGCCAAATTTATAAGGCTACATCAATAGGTGGTAGAGGTATTGTAACCAAGAGTTGCATAGAAGTGATTATCCAAGTCTTGAATTGGGTTGGTGTATAACCCAAGGATCAAGCTTGGCTCTTGTTGTAAGGTGTTCATTTGATAGTGAAATCCAAGGAAAGGTGTTCCTTGGGACTGGAGTAGGTCACATTAACCGAACCAGGATAAATTCTCGGTGTTCTTCTCTTGTTTCTTTATTTCTATTTTCTGCCCGTTTTTGACTGCAATTTTCACACAACTTCTCACAATTTGAAAAAATAGCTAAACATTTTCAAAATTCGTGATTTTTGGTGGAGTTATACTTCAGACTGTTAGCTTTCATTTGCAACAAGAATCACTTGATTTGAGCAAGGGAAAGTTAGTCTTTCAGTCTTTGCAAGATAACTGCTCCAATCTGGATGCAATCTGACCAGTTTTGAGAAAACTTAAATTCTGTATTTTTCAAGAGTTGGTTAAGGTCAGGACCTTTTGGAAACTTCATCTACACATCCTAAGGAGTGTTTTGATATAAAGATCAACCTTTTTGGTTGAGTATTCAAAGAGAAACACGTTTTGTAAAATCAGCAACATTCTGTCCAATTCTGTCCAGATTGACCATATGAATCTTTTTATTTATTTTAAGGGTCAAAAGATCTTATTTTTGTATGATTTTTGGATAGAGTCTTGTTAACTCATTGAAGTTAAATTCTGGAAAGTTTCATAATTTTTGGATTTGTGTACAATTATTTGTGAATTTTTGAAAAACAGGTTCTGAATCTGAGGTGGTTTCAGATTCTGTTTCAAAGGTGATTTTAACAAAGGGTTGTAGTGTAATTTCCGCTAACCACTATTCACCCCCCCTCTAGTGGTGTTTATTGCAGGTGCACGGTCCAACAGGTACATCTGAAGGCCCCCAAACATTCGTGTGCACAAGTTCCAGCTTCTCTACTCTGAGACTTCTCTTGTGCTTTGAGAAGCTGACTGCCTTTTTGTTTCCCTAACACACAAGACTCACACAGTGGTATATCAATGTTGGATAGATCTTCCAGCTTCCCTTTAGATGCAATTACTTTCATCCCTTTGACACTCATATGTCCAAGCCTCTGATGCCACAGCTCGGTATCACTTGCCGAGCTGACTACATTTGCGAGCTTGGTTTGAGAACTTATAGAGGGTTCTTTCTCTCAAACCCTGTGCTACAATTAAGGACCCTTTGACCAACTTCCAGTGTGTTTTGCTGAATCTTCCTTCGAGATCTGAATCATCAGCCAGCTGCGTTATAGAAATCAAGTTCTTGGTCAACCGAGGTACATGTCTTGCTTGAAGCAGCTTCAGCTGCCTTCCATCTGGTAGAGTTAGTATGATATCTTCCTTGCCAATGATATCACATGAGTCATCATCCCCGAGGTATAGTTTCACAAATTTTCCACTTTTGTAATTTGTAAAGTATCCTTTGTTGGATGTGGCATGAAATGAGGCCCCAGTATCGAAGATCCAGAGGGCGTCGGCTCGGCTCACACAGCTTAGAATCAGCTCACCACTATCAGACCCGGACGCTTGAGAGACATGTATCTCATCCTCATACTTGTCTGTCTGATCAACCTTCTTTTTGACTGCAATTGCGTTTAAGGTGACCCTTCTTCTTGCAATTCCAGCAGGTCAGATTTGAGCCATTTGACCTGCTCTTCCTGGACTGTGATCTCCCACCTCTGTCATTACCCCTATTGGCAGATATGTCGCGCTCTTCTGTGTTCAGTGCGGCTCCAGAACTTTCAGGGGTGCCACTATTTCTCTTCCTTGAACCTTCATCAAGTAGCACATCTACCACGTTCAAACCTTAATGTACCTTCTCCGGATGAGTTGCTTACAGCCATAACAACTCCATCCCAACAGACTTGACAGTATCACCAAGGCCAGAACTTCATCGTCGAAGATGATCCCAACCGATTCAAGTTGACTAGTCATCGTGTTAAATTCACCCCAAATGTTCCTACATCGTTTTATTTTCCGTCTTTTTCATGTTGAAGAGCCTCTTCATCAGATGCACCTTGTTGGAGACAGAGGGCTTCTCATACATCCTTGTCAACGCATTCATCACATCCTTTGTGGTATTCTCATATGAGATATTGAATGCAACGGTTTGGGTCAGAGACAACCTAATGGCACCGTGTGCTTTGCGATCAAGAATCTCTCATTCTCGATCTGTCATGTCAGTAGGCTTCACCACTTTCCCTTTAAGAGGCAGATATAGATCTCTTTGATATAGATAATCTTCAACCTGCATCTTTCAGAAACCGAAGTTTGATCCGTCAAATCTCTCAATTCTTGATTTGTTGTCGTCGGCCATTGCTCATACTCAAACAAAGAACTCTCATCACTGATACCAGTTGTTTGTGAAAAGCGAATTGCGGAACAGTGAAAACAACCACAATGACAATCGCAAGAACGCACAAAAGTAATGAATAACAAACAAAGAAAGACAATATATGAAGAACACAAGATTTAACGTGGGAAAACCTTCAAGGAAAAGAAAAACTCACGGCGGCGGCAAGCCAAGAAATTCACTATCACCAACTTTTAGATCTCGGTTACAAGGCAGCCAATAATCAGGAGACTTTTATGGGGGGTGTAAAAGGATTAGCATGAAGTATGAAATTATCCTTTTACATCACAATCATACCATACATAGGATTCTACCGGATATTCTTTATACAAAAGATAAACATGGAAGTTTCCATCTAAACAAGATTCATATCAATCAAATCTCAATCAAGGAATATCCAATCCCGTGATTCTCTGGTACATTGCGGAGGCTGCAGCTTTTACACCCTGAAATTCAAAAAAAAATAAATAGGAAATATAGAATAACATATACATACATACATACATACATACATACATACATACATACATACATACATACATACATACATACATATATATATATATACGTAAAGGAGATAGTAAACAAAAAAAGATAACAACTAAATAAATAAATAATAAATAAAAAAAGAAAAGAAAAAGAAACGTGCGTGTCTGTGCAGATGGAAGGATGAGGATGGGGTTATTTTAGTTAAGTTTTAAAACTTAAATGATAATTCCTAAACATAATCTTAAATCAACCCTAAAACCACCCCCACTTAGATAAATATCCCAATTCCCCCTTCTCAAGTAAAAGGAAACGGCAAAGGCAATAGAAAAAGTGGAAGAAGAAACGTGTACAGAGAGAAGGAGGAAAAGGGCAAGCCAAGAATCACCCAAGTGTTCTTGATTATCATCTCTAATCCACGAGTTAAGGTAGGTGCCTCTTCCCCCCTCAAATGGGTACGATCCATGCATGCTTGGATGATATATTTTATGTGATTCATTGCTCTTATTTGTATTAGGTGTAGATTTTGTACTTGTTTATATTTGAAAAAAGCATGAGGTGAATGTTTTCTTGCTACTATGTGCTTGTATGTGTTTAAATTTGGTGGTAGGAGCAGATTGGATCCAAAATAACTCTAAAGGAAATTGAAAAGTGGGTATTTTCATATTAGGAGCCCTTAAAATTTGTGTTTTGGCCTTAGAATAGGTCCCTATCGACTGGAAATAGGTGAAAATAGGGGTTGGAATAAAAAAATTGGATGCAGCGCTGGGGCGTGTGCCTCACGCGCCGCCTGAGGTGGCCGCGCGTGGGCTCCCACACGTTGCTGCTGGGAAATTCGCCAATTATTTAAAAAAAAATTCCGGGCTGGCCTGTCAGCCGCGCGCGGTCTGGGCCGACCCTTAACGGGCCAGCAGGTGGCAGGCTACATGACCAGGCCCAATAGTAATCCAAAAAAAAGGGAGGCTGGCCGGTTACTGGACTGGGCCGGATGGCCAGCGGACCGGGCTGTGATCTGGCCGGCCCAATTTACAGAATATATAAAAAACAAAAGGGGCTGATTCGCGGGCCAGGCTGGAGCGGAAGTGTCGGGCGGGACATGTTAAGTTGGTAGGAGCCGGCCCTGTTGGGAAATAAAAAATTATGTAATTATATTAATTCTGTAAATTTAGAAATAGTGGATAAAAGAATTTAAATCCCAGAAAAATAAAATTAAATACCAGAAAATTCTAAATAAATTCCAGAAATATAAAATGTTAAAATTAAATTATTTTCACTTAATTTATGAATTTTGGTAAATGTAAGTAATTAAAAATAATTAGTTATAAATAGAATTAAATAAGAGAAAAATAGGGAAAATTGGTAGAAAATTCTAGAAAATTAATAAAAGCTAAGGAAAAATTAAGGTAATGATAAATAACAACTTTCCAATATTCATAAAATTTACAAAACCAAATATTGAGTGCCGGAGTTGGTGAGGATGGGCGTACGGGCCCCAGGCGACTTTGTTGTTGCATCCATGGCACGTGCATTGCATTTGGAGTGGGTTGAGATGTACGGGTCTCAGACGCTCGAGTGGAGTAGATCATGGTGTACGGGCCATGGGTACTCGGTCATGGTGGATCATGGTGTACGGGCCATGAGCATCGGTTGTGGTGGATCGTGGTGTACGGGCCACGGGCATCAGTCAGGGTGGATTGTAGTGTACGAGCTACAGGCATCCAGTCAATCCCAGGATCATGCATTGCATATAAGTCTAGGGGCATGTTGCATGACATAATTCTTGTTGCGTGTGACACGTTGATTGAGAATGCATCACGTACTTGCGTATTTTATGTGGAGTGTTTTACTTACCGCATTTATTTTATCTTATGCATGTTATAGCATGTTTATGTGTTATGTGGTTATATCATTTCGGTATGTACATTTTGTATTTGTTTGAGGCGGACATCTACTGGGTGATTTCTGTCACTCACCCCTACTTTCCAGGTGAGCCGGATGAGGACTACGAGCATATTTTTGTTGAGGACGGGTCAGACATAGCAGAATGAGCCGGTTGAGAGCTGCAGCTTGGATAGGAGGGAACTCTGCAGCCGTTTTGCTCTTATTTATACATTGAGGATTTGTCACAGACTTCTTTACTACTTTTATTATCAGAATTTTAATTCAGCAATGTAATGACGACTATTGGAGTTTAATGTATGTTATGGTTTGCGTTTCCGCAGGAAAAAAATTTTTACGTCATTTTTGACAAGTAAGAGATTGATTCGACGCTTTGTATTCTCCTTAGTGAGATACGGCGGGTGCACTGTTCTCGATGTTATGGCTCGGGAGCGGGGCACTGCAGCAGCTCAGCTCGGAAATGCTTCAGTCCATCTCGGCAGCTCTGCTCGGCAATAGCTCACAACTCTAAGTCTTTGAGCTCGGCCTTCTAGGCTCGGCCTCACTTCAGTTCCACCAATCCCAACATACACATGTTACATACTTTGAAGTCCCACTCGACTTACAATGAGATTGGAATTTGCCTCGATTAATGGAGAAGGGTGAGTGGTTACGGTGTAAGAGTGTTTGCTTGAAATAGATTTTTTGATGTTTGCATGACTAGCTATTAACATGTAGTGACTTCGAAATGGACATAGCACACTAGTTCATTGGGTTTTGTGGCTTAGGCTGGGAATCGAAGTGATGGGGTAGGCCTAAATTGGATTACTCGAGTTGATGCTTTGTCTAGGTGCCCATGTCTTGATACTTGATATGTATGATTTTATTTTCTTTGTCGGATGACTTGTAAACTTTCTAGTGTGAAGGAATTTGATACGTACGTCTCCATGGCGTATTTTAGCCGGTATTAAGGGATAAATTGTATTCAATGTCGTCAGTTCGAAATCTTGATAGCTGCAGTATGTGTGTTTGGACCCTGTTGTCAACCTTTATACTGGAGCGAGTTTGGCCTCAAACACTTTGTGGACACCAACTCCTAGGCCTCTTATTTAGGAAGCTGCTGAGTGGCATGATTTATATATTCCACGAAACTTCCTAGGACTGGAACAGCGGAGGCATTCGGAATCAGAGTATGCCCATTTGCATTCGAATTTGATACGTTTATAGTAGTATGCATGCCAAATTTGGTCACTCAATAGAAGCTACAAATGTGTTTAATAAAATGGATGTGAAGAATATTGCTTCTTAGAATACCATGATTGCTAATCTTGCTCACAATGGGCTTGAGGTAGAAGCAATAGCATTATGCAAGTAGGCGGGAGATTCCAAACTCTGTCACTTCTACAAATGTTCTTCCTGCTTGTGCTCGGTTGTCTGCACTTCGGCTGGGAGAAGAGATTCATGCGAGTCTGATTCGAGCTGAATCTTCTTCTGAATTGTTTGTCTCAAATGCTTTGACAGACATGTATGCAAAAGCCAATAAACTCAATCTGGCTTGGAATCTGTTTGTTAACTCGCCTAGACACGAGGTATCCTTCAACGTGTTAATTGTGGTGTATTCTCAAACAAATGAATGTTTAAATTCTTTAGGTCTTTTCTCCGAAATGGGGTTACAAAGGATGAGTTATGATAACATTTCGTCTACCGGAGTTCTTTCTGCTTGTCCAAATATATCGGCAATCAAACGAGGAAGAGGGATCCATGCATTTGCAATGACAAGGTCTTTTGATTTTTTGGAGAAAATGCAAATATCATAACCCAAGTAAATGATTATGGCAAATACCATGATCGATCAAAAGTTATACCTAGTTAGGGGTGCTACTCGTACATCAGACCTAAGTAGCAAGCTGCTATGTGAGGCTAACGCAAAAATTTACAAATAAATGGTACTGCAAACCAAGAGGTGCTTGCAAGTCACCTCTATACAAAATATACGTTTCCCGAGGCCACGAGATGCCTGGGGGAGTATCTAAAGGTTGAACATTAACCAATAAGGGTCCCTGTCACATTTAGTCCCAAAGGTAGTGTAGGGATGTAAATCAGGTAGGAGCTTGGTTATTTACACAGTAGTCTGCATAAGGAGCCCCCAGCACTGCAGGCAAGCCTACATGCCAAGGAGCTCCCACACTATGCACTTGCTGGGAGGCGCTTTCTTGCCTTTGGCAAGAATCGAACCTGTGACCTCCTTTTTGAGAACCTCTGCCCGGAACCAGTTGGGCTATGTCCTGGGGACGCCTGGAGGAGTATCTAGATGGGAAGCAGAAAAAAAGAGCTAGTCTATGGTCCTAAGAAACAAGGTCATTTGATTTATTGTTATGAATAGTTGTAACATTTATGGCTTGAAGCCAAAAGTATAGTTATGAAGTTCATCTTGGTGGTACCTTAGCTTTGGATTTTTATGTTAGAGGTTGTGGTTTATTTATTTATTTATTGGTTGAAATGTTGATGGATACAACTGAGTAGGGAAGCTGTGTTATTATCGAGAATATAGATCTTTTTGGTTTAAAATAAGAGTTAAATTTTTTTAGGTTTTGAACTTAAAGTTTCGTAATCCTTAAGTTAAGGGTTTTTTAAGTCATGACCGGTTCGACATGAGATACTGGTCGAGACAAGTCAGGTCTAAGAAATATATGATCTAGTTCCGGTAACACTGATCCAGCTGGTTAACGATTGTACTATCAAATATGCAACTGAAGCCATGAACGTCTGAATACGCCATAGTTTCTTTCTAAAAAAATCATTTTTCACTCATAAACATGGCATTTTAGATTTCATATATTTTTTAATTCTTTTATCCAAACATGAAAAGTTTAGAACATTGCGATGTATTAGTATTCTTAGAATAAGACTAAACCTTTATTTTAAAAGAAATCATATTATTCTATTAATATAAAGAGATATAAGTTTAATGAACAGTTAATCAACATATTATTACGTGACAATCTTTTAAGATGCTCTAAAACAATCACTCCTTAACTAATAAAACATATAATTCTTTATAGTACCTAATCATCATGGTATTTTATCATAGTTGTATCATATTGAATCATTTGTTACTACTACGTAATTACTTTAAAAGCAGCATGCAATTTCTATAATTCATATATCCTGTTTCATTTTGATGAATACCACTCTATGTAAAACTATAATGTACAAATAAAAATGTCAATCATGTAGATTACTGTTTTAGTTTTATTTTAAAAAATATTATCTGCTCATTGTTTGCAAAGAAAATATAGTATATTAGTTTGTATATATTTTTTAGTTTGTGTATTTTAACATTAATGCCTATAAGATATTATGTCTGACAATCTATGACAAAATACAAACGTAAACACGTTTTGTATGGGTTTTGATTTGACCTTCGTGGGTTCGAGTCAAAATGAGGCTGAACTTGTCTAGCCCACGGGTTGGTCTATTTGACCCACCAAATCCAAAAACAACCTGCTCAACCTAGCAAACTTGACAAATGACATGTTTAACTTGTTAAATCTAACATGAACCCGATCCATTAAACCCAAAAGTAACCAACCAAACCCACACATAAACCTATATAACCCGGTTTGTCAAACATGAAAAATTCAAAAATCAAGTTAACATGTTAATTGAACCCGACTTGTCAACATGACAAGTCAAGTTCGAGCTTGTTTTCTAAATCTTGTCAACCTACAACTTATTAACTTGAAACCAACAGCTTTGCCAACCAAATTTATACTAAAAAATAACATTTTGTACCCATAACTATAACACTTGTGTTACATTGCAATATAACTTTTCAATTCTCAGACGCTTATCATAACTTAGTTGTTTTGTTAAGTTTTTGATACAATTAATGACAATGTTCACCCATAACTTCATGTTTTACACTGTGTACCTACAATTCAGTTGTTTTGTTACATTTTGACACAATCGATGGTTGACGTTCAATCGTTAACATAAATTAGATACGTGAATCTCACACGTTCTTTTTTTTAATATAAAATAATACGAGGCCGAAAATTCAAGCAATAAAACTAAACTCTTGCGTGTAATTTCATTTGCAAAATTACTTGAATTTCTAAAATCTAATGTTTAGTCGAATATTTTTCTAAAGCAATTTTTGTTCCGGGTTTAATGATTATTGTTTCTACGTCTTAGTAGAGGAGGAGGTAACTGCAATATTAGTTTTCCTGTCTCTTATACGTTTTTAGGTAAGAAAGAGGAACTCATGAGATTCATGCTTTTGATTATACGTTTTTAGGTAAGAAAGAGGAACCCATGAGATTCATGCTTTTGATTTCCATCACTAAGTGAATGTGCGTCGTTAATTGTTTGAAAAATGTAAAAGAATAACTACATTGTGAGTACACATTAAGAATTGAGAAGTTATGAGCAAATGTTGTCATCAATTATGTTAAAAATAACAAAACAACTAAGTTATAGATATACGATGATAAATAAAAAGTTATACGTGAACGTCGGCATCAATTATGATTAAAACAACTAAGTTATAGATTGGGGTTGGGATCTCCTCACCCTCATTTTTCTCACCCACTTTGTGACCGCGCGACACGTGGCAGCAAGGGAGGGTAGTGAGGCTAGATGAGAGTCACCTACATCTAGCATCACCACTTCTCCTTGCTGCCACGTATCGCGCGGTCACGTGTCACCGCACCCTCTTGCGGTGAGGGGATCCTATCCAGATAGATTTGGTGTGGGAACTGAGAATCTGACCAGAAAATGTCATTTTTTCAATTTGTAATAACGGATGACACGTGATGAGAGCTGTGAAAGGAGTGTAGATTTCGATTTCTTTTAACGATGGTTTCTTTTGTGACTTGATTGCCATTATTTTACTACATTGTTACAAAAATTTGAACTGTGTTGACATTCGTCATGAGGTAATAAAATGGGGCCCATTTACGTGTCTTTACCTTCCTAACTTTTTCAAATGTATAAAACAATAATCATACCTATTATATTCCAATGACATAACAAGCTATCGATAGGGTCTGAGAATGGTAAGAAGCAGACAAACAATATCTTCATTTCAAAGGATAAAGAGTGTGCTTCCAGTGATACCTCTAGCTCTATATATACCTGTATAAATAGTACAATAATAGAAATATGTACTAACGAATGGATTTTATCAAATATAAATCAAAATCTTCCGATACTAAAATAGTCAACAATGTATATACACAAATAGTTGAAAGATAAAGATCAAAACAAAAAAGTGCAAGTCAACCTAAAGTGTAGAGGCTATCTAATCATCTAATTATGCTTTAAGGTGTCCCTATATTATGTCTATCCCTTCTTAACCTTAATCCTCTGCCTCCATAAACTCCTATCCTGGACCATGTCCTCAGATAAGTGCATCTCTAGTAAGTCATGCCTAATCTGCTCATCGTACATCATTTTGGGTCCACCTTTACTCCTCTTTCATTCTATAGTGAAGCTTTCAATTGCTCTGACAGACGCCGTTGTCTGTATCCTCTTGACATGCCCAAGCCATCTCAGTCTTCCCTCTCTTATCTTATCTAATATACTAGCCACCATTAAACTTTTTCTGTATGCCTTAATTCTTATCCTATCTAACTTTGTATGTCCAGACATCCACCTCATCAACTTTTTCAAATATATGATAGGAAAAAAAATCTTTTCCAAAAAGTAAACAAAACTGTGATTAAAAAAAGAAAAAAAAAAAAGAGAAAACCGTCGTACTTGTCCTCTTTCTCTTTATTCTTTTAACTCCTCCTTCTCTACTCAACTCTCTCTCTCCCCCCCGGAAAAAAAAAAAGAATATTGCCTCTTGCTGCTTCCACTGATTTCAAGAATTGCTGCTGGTTTTAGTCAAAACCCTTCATTTTTGCATTGTTTGCGTCTGAGGAAAAGCTTACTTTGCATGATCTGTAAGTTGCTTTCCCTTTGCTTGTTTTCCCCTTCCGCTCTTACTTACCTTTAGTCTTCTTAATCCCACTTTACTTTTTTTTCAGTTAGATAATAAAATTAGCAGCTCCATTTGAAATATTCTTCTCTTGTTTCCTCCAGAAATTGCGAGGTTTTCTTAAAATTTTGATTATTTGGCTATCTTGCTTTATCTTTCATTTTGGTTCTGGGTGATGTTTTTACTGCAAAAATGTGTATAGGGATTGAATTTGCATTTGCATTTTCCTCCCCCCTTTCTTTTAACTAATTCTTCTGACTTTTGTTATTACTTTGCTCTAGTTTTATGGTAAAATTTCTATCCTTTTACGTTTAATTTTTTTCCTTGTTTAGATGTATAAGTGGCAGTTCTTTATATCTCTTTCTAAATGCTTATTTTGTCTGAATGTGTGTGTATGCTTTTTCTTTTATTTATTTATTTATTTTTAAAAGGGAAATTTATATTGTTTTGAATTTGGGTAATTTCTTTGGCATATTTTTGGGTACTCCATAATTTGGGTGAGTTTAGAAATGAAGTAGTGGAATTTTTCCCCCTCCTATTTTTTGATTTAGCACATCGTAGGAAGAGCTGTCTTTTCTATGTGCATTGTGCAATAATCGCAATGGAACTTCTTTCTTGAGTGCATAGAATAAATTTGTGCTGTTTTTAGTATATGATGACTAGGGTAGGCCGAGAGTTTGCTTATACGATGCAAACGGAGAGAGTTTCACCAGTTTCAGCTGATGTGATTTTCGCATCAAGTCGATTTCCAAAGTACAATATTGGAGCCAACAATCAGATTCTGGAGGTAAAGGAGGACCCCATAAAATTGTCAATGAAAGAGGTGATTGCAAGAGAGACTGCCCAGTTGATGGAGCAGCAAAAACGCCTCTCTGTTCGTGATCTTGCCAGCAAATTTGAGAAGGGTTTGGCTGCTGCTGCTAAGTTGTCTGATGAGGTTTGATTTGGTAACTTGAGGCCTATATATCATTAATTGTTTGGTGCTAGTTGTATAAAATGTATTTGTCTCTATACCTTTGGTGGATACATTTTAAGCTTCCCGTTTCTATTTTTACTTTTTTTTTGGCTTCTTTAGATTTTATTTCTTGTATATGATGCATGTATATATGTACGTGTGCTTTTAACTCGATCGCTTTTCAAGAAAGCATCAACCATCAGTCCATCACTATGCAAAAGTTGACTGTTGCTTTCTAAATTTGTCTTTCTCTGAAATAACTTTTATTGGAGAATCCTACAGCTTATGCCTATAAATTCTTGATCGATATTCTTTTCATGAGCTGTTTTTTCATCTGTGATAGTGCTAAATAAAAATAGGTTCGTGGCTTTCGTTTAGTCTGACCAACAGATTTGGGAGAATTTTCTTCTAGCAGACCGATATATTCTTCCGCTTGTCTGGACTTCTCCTTGAAGAGACATGAAAGCAGTAATATGAAGAGAAAAAGGTGTCTTTTTATGCTGTTGAATGTCATTATTGTATTGGGTCCAGGCAAAACTCAGAGAGGCTGCTTCACTGGAGAAACATGTACTTCTGAAGAAGCTTAGAGACGCACTTGAGGCTTTGAGAGGACGTGTGGCTGGAAGAAACAAAGATGATGTAGAGGAAGCTATTGCTATGGTAGGTTCTGGTTGCTTTTGCTTGCATATGATTGCCATCTACATGCTTAAGTTTATGTCGCTGGAGTTTTAAACTGTTGATTGTCTGGTCTATACTTTCAAGTAAAGGCCTAGTATGTCTGACAACTTTGAAGCTTTGTCTGAAGAATAACATGTAGTATCAGACTCATCATAGAGGAATTCCCTCAATGTTAAAAGTGATTTATTTGCTGGTTATGTACATCCCTTGAAGATTATGTATGAATTACATTTCATTGAAGTTTTTGATTTTGCTTACAATTAAAAAGTTGAAAACTTTACCTAGCAACGTGAAAAGATCTGAAAATTTATTTACAAAAAAAAAAAAAAAAAAAAAAAATCTGAAAATTTAACATCAGATGCTTAAAGAGATTCTTGAAGAAATTCATTATAAACAAAATTAATTTTTATATGGCCTTATTAATGGCCAGAATCTTCCAAACAAAAGCATTTATTGGTAAAGGAGCAAGTTTGACTGTTGTTTGACCGAGTGATCAAATGATATGTTACTGTTTTATCTTTAAGTGCCTTGATTTTTTCCTCCTCTTAGTTAAGATTCTGTATAGATTCTATATCTTAACATTGACCTTGTTCCTTTGACCAAATTGCCGAAAGGGAAGCCAATGTGGTGTCTAAGGATTTCAAGCAGTATTTTCATCTGCTTTACCACTACTTATTATGGTACAAAAGATTTAATATTACATAGGGGGCTACGCTTCTGTTTATTTATAGATTATGGTACGTATCTATGAGTTGCTTCCAACTGTCTAAATCTTTTTTTTCTCTTCTTTTGTGAGTTTCTAGGTCGAGGCCCTAGCGGTTCAGTTGTCACAGCGGGAAGGAGAGCTGATTCAGGAGAAGGCGGAAGTAAAAAAGCTGGCAACTTTTTTGAAGCAGGTAAAAAATTAGAATTGTATCAACACAGTTACACACTAGCTGCGTGAGTAGTGAGCAGTTGAGAAGAGTGTGCGAAGAAACTATATAATTTTTATTCAAAAAAATAATAATAAGGAAAGGTAGGTTTGCTACAGTTCCACCATGATCGATTTGTCTATGCTCTGTTCTATTTTCCATTAAATCTCATTGCATATATATATTTCTGGAACTTTGGAACTAATTCATCCTTTATAAATCTTAACTTTGGCATGGATGCTGAATACAACTCTTTTTTTTGGTCGTGTAAGTTAGTTTCCTTTTCATATACGACCAAAATTGGACGATATTACAATAGTGATTGCTTGGGGATAGCAACAGCAAGTCTAACTTGCTTAAAATACATCGGCAGAATAGTTTCTTTCTATAGCCTATCATAAGGTTGGTGACCAAAAATTCCTAGCCTAAAGTTACCGATATATAAATCTAACAAACGCCCTAGTTAAGCAAACTAGGACATCAAAAAAAAGCAAAGGTATAAGAAGCGGTAAATACTACAAAGAAAAATATACAGGATCCTACACTATTAGCTGTTTGAGCAAGCAACCAAAAGCCGAATATAGACAAATTTCCTAAAATACGAAGCAGAAAGCCAACATAAACATTGTGCACACAAAGACCATCCTAGCAGACAAAGACTGACATCATTAGAAGACTGATTATTGCAATGATATTCTGGATTAAAGCCAAGGATCTAGTGACAAAGACTGACATCATTAGAAGACTGATTGTTGCAATGCTATTCAGGATGAAAGCAAAGGATCTAGTAAAGACATCCGTGGTGGAGAAGACAGTACCAGGTCTTAGGAATTGTAGATTGTGGCTCCAAAACAGTACCAGGTCTGCATAGCCTTCCATATTTGAAGCCAAAAGATCTTGCATTCCCCAAGTAGAACGTGTGCACCATATAGACAGTCCCAGAAGTATCTCTTTTGTTTAAATGAGCAGCAGTTGTAAACTTTTTTTTTTGGGTGCAAAGTAGAAGATAGTCTCATAGAATATGACCAAAGTGGAAGTTGGCCAAATGGAAGCTACGTAATAACGTGCAGTGAAGGGGATGAAAAGCAGGCGGAGAAGTGTTCAACGTCAGTGAAAGAAACTAGGAGCAAGCAACAAAGTCTTGTTTGGTGAAGATCTTCATTGATAGTCTGATTTCCCAGTTATCTTGTATCCTCTCTAAGAGATGCCAGCATAGCAAATGTTATCCAAAATTTCCTTTAGGATAGCTTTGTGGTCCTTCCCAATTTGTTAGTAGATTCTTCTGTTTATTTCACGTCAGATGTGGTAGACTGCTGAGCTAAATTGAGCAATGTCTTTGTGTAATCTTGAGCTCTAGGCAGTAGTCGAGTTGAGCCAATCAATTATGGCTGCCAACCAAATGTTATGTCAACCAAATGTTTGTTTTTTATTTGCTTTAGTAGGGCACTTCAAACTTTAGCTGAGTATTTGATACTAAAAGGAAAGATGTTCCTAGTCTTCAATGCACCTGCCACACAAGACACATTGGTTAGATTGAATCATACTCCATTCAAATAACTTATCTAGTGTATTCATTTTCTTCTAACATGTAATCCAAAGAATCATTACGTAGCGTGGAAGAAAATGATCACACCGGACTACTTTTCTCCAATTAACTATAGGCAGAGGGGTCTCAAGGGCCTTGTTTGGCTTCTTTTGTTAGTGTATGTGGCCTAGGATATGATTTGGATATTTATGTTATACATTTATTATTAATAAAAGAGGTTTTATTATCATTATTGTTGGTTAGTATGTTACACAATTTCGATATATGTCTCTGATTTATTATTGTTATAGAGATAAAATAATTTATAATCAGTATGAGTATTGATTTGATAATCATGAGATGATTATGTGTATGGTGATACAAATCAATTTCATAGATACTTGTTAGAGAAGAGTGTATTGGATAGACCCATCATGCGATTATTACATGGATTAGCGTCATAAGTAAATCTCATGATAGTCATGTTTTAATCTTTTGACTTGAGATTGTCATAGTTTCCAACATAAGGACTATTATATTTTGACATGATTAAACGTTATCCGTAACTGGATAATAATAAAGGTCATGATTGAATGTGATAGAAATTATGTAGAGGATATTAAACAATCAAGATATAATTTGTCCCTCTCTTTTGAGAGAGATATCTTTGGGCCCCTCGATTAGTGAGACTGTGAAATGCATGGCCGTGTTCAAATGAATTGATAGTGTGATCAATATCATTTGTTTTATCAGTCTACTTAGAGATCGAGTAATCATATGTTTGAACAATATAAGTATGACGCTGACCATGACTTATGTTCAAACTAGATATCGTGTGACAAATGGATTAATGCATGTGCTATTATTAGGCTAGTTGGACTGTACTCGTATTAATTGGGTAATCGTAATGCCTTGCTAGAGGCCAATTACGACTTGTTGGTTTAATAGAGATTTAATCAAAATGCCAATTAATATGGGCCTATCGGGTCACACACAAGAATGCGTATGGCTGAGATTAATAATATTAATATTGGATATTAATTATTATTATTATTATTATTATTATTATTATTATTATCGTTTTTAATATTAATAATATTAATATTGTATATTTATTATTATTATTATTATTTTCGTTTTTATGGTTATATGTATATATATATATGTTATCAGATAATAATGACAGAATCCATATCTGATATGGATTTTGATTGGCATTGACTAATCCGATTAGGACTCGGATTTTGACGTCAGTATATGTGTATATATATATTGTGTATCTCGTATAGAGAAGACACAAGAAAATAACAGAAAAACGAAACCCTAGAATCGTTTTTGAGAAAAACCGAGTTCTTCAGCCGCGCTGTTTCAAGAGCTAGCACTCCGGGCGGAAGCATTCGTGTGGATACCGACAGAGGGTGTTCGTGATTTCGCACCTCTTCCATCTGCAGATTTCGAATCTTTGGAGGTATTTTTTACGTTTCTTTCATCGATTAAACGAACAACATGGATTCTTGGTAGGAAATCAGAGATCAAGTTTTGTTTTTCCGCTGCGCGTTTTGCAGTGATCTTGTCGGATTTCCTAACATCTTTGACTGAGAACTTGTTGCTAGGTTTCCATCTCCAACAATCTTCCCTTTGATTTCGGTTGTTATTCCTCACTTCATGGGTGATTTTCTCCTCCTTTTCTGATGAGGACGAGTAGTAGTCATTGTCTGTCTCCTTATTTATGTCGTCCTCATGTTTACTCCAAATAGTGGTGTCTTCATTGATATCAAGCTCCAGTCCTTCAAGAGGATTAAACTTGCCAAATAAGTCGTCCTCATGTTCACTCCAAATAGTGGTGTCTTCATTGATATCAAGCTCTAGTCCTTCAAGAGGATTAAACTTGTTGGCAGGATTATTAAAAAATCAAAGAAGAAGAAACCAGCATGGTGGCTTTTGTCCCTTTGGATCTTATGGGAGGGTTGTTTACGATTTTGGTTGGCTTGGTATCTGAAGACTTATATCTTAAGCGGGAAATATGCCAACTGCGACTTATCTGTTATGAGCATTTGGGGTGGTAGATTCGACTATAGTCTCCTACGGATTACGTATTTGCTTTCTGTATGTTTTGCTTGGCTTATGTTGCTGCTATGAAGCAACTTTAAGGCTTATGTTGCTGCTATGAAGCAACTTTTTGTTAAAGTTGTCACTAGAAAGTTGATAGTCATTGTAAGACACCTACATTTTGCACTATTTAGGATTGTTGTTATTTTTTAATGTAACATCTTTCTTAAATGCGCCGTTCATGGTTTATCTATGAAATTTTTACTTACAAAAACTATGTTGGCTTATTCACTCTTATTATTTTTATTTCTTGATGGTCTTCCTTTTGGGGAAACTGTAGTATTGTCATCCACATTTCACACTTGCTTCATTGTTTATACAGATTCTTGAAGGAGATTGGCTTTCATATCGCTCTCTTTAGAACTTGATTTGTATCCTGTCTTACCAGGACCAACATCCTCTTTTTCCAGTACTGGTCCAGTGATCCTTCATTATCCTTTATCCATCTATTGCTCTTTCTCTTGGATTTCGTCAATATTTCTGCTGTCCTGAACTCTCCTTACGTGATATTGTCCTTGTCTACCTTGTTAATTTTGGGTGTTTGTCGTTTCCAACACCTGATTTTGAGGGCCTCTTCATGGTAGCTGCCTTTCATATAAACTAAAGAAATAGAAGGTAGAAAGTAATTCTTATTCATATAACTAGTTTGTACAAAACGACTATTTATAGCCTTGAGTATATGCTGAGTGAATATCATATGTCTATGAGATCTTCTATTTAAGGAAACAATTCAAAAATAGAATCAGCATGACTCCTCTAATTTAGGAAGAGACTAACCATTATCTTTATAGTATATTATATACAGTTCTTTTTTTTTTGTATAATTCCTACACCCTCCTTCAAGTTTGGCTGTAGATATTGATGCAACCAACTTGGATAATATCAACTGGAAAACTTTGATGGAGACATGTCTGGTGAGGAGATCTGCAAGTTGAGCTTTTGTCAGAATATACTACAGGTTAATAGACTTGTCTTCTATCTTTTCTCGCATGAAGTGCCTCTCGATTTACACATGTTTGGACTTGACGTGTTGAACTGGATTTTCAGTCATATGAATAGTCAACATGTTATCACATAATGCCTGAATAGATTTGTCCAGTATTTATCTGAATTCACATAGAACTTTTTTTAGCCATAATCCTTCACAGACTCCTGATGCCAATGCTCTTAGTTCCGCTTCTGAACTGCTTCTTGCCACCACTACTTGCTTCTTGCTCCTCCATGTAATCAAGTTACCCCATGCATAAGAGAAATACCATGTGGTTGATCTTATGTCTGTCTAAGATCTAGTCCATTCAGCATCAGTAAAAATGGTGATGGATCTATCTTCTGGCTTCTTGAAATGTAACCCCTGTCATGGTGATCCTTTTAAGTACATGAGAATTCTCTTAATAGCTCTGTAATGTTCATTAGTGGGTGTATGCATGAATCGACTAATAAAGCTTATTGCATAACCAATGTTAAGTCTAGTGTGTGACAAGTATATTAGTTTTCTACTAACCTCTGGAATATTACTTTATCAGTAGGTATTTAATCAGTTATTTTTGTAGTCCTATATTCGGGTTCAACATAAGTTGGGGCAGGCTTACACGTAGAGAGTTGGTTTGGTCTTTTCATCATCAGGCTTTGGTTTAGGGTCTTCTTCTTTGGAATCGTATAAGAGTCTTTATACAATGGCTTGCTTGATCATTCATAGAAAAGAGTATAGTACATCTAAGATTATGGTAATGAATGAGTTTGATTGAATCTATTCTCCAAGCAGAAAGAAAAGAAAGCAAAGGAAGCGAGTGAAATACTTGGAACGAGCTGGAGACTGAGCTTTTAACCGAATCCCAGCATCCCAGTTTCTGTTAGTAGATCAATTAGATATTCATTTGTGGATACTCATTTCTTTTATACTTCTAGCTACTTCCATTCCGAGATAGTATTTGAGCTGCCCAAAATCTTTTACTTCAAATTGATGTGACAATAGTCTTTTTGTCCTTTTTATGCCTTCTTGATCGTTTCCTGTTACTACTATATCATCAACATATACAATTAAAATTGTAATTTTTCCTTTTTCATTTACATGTATAAATAATGTGTGATCACTGTGACACTGTTGAAAACCTTGCCCTTTTACCACGCTTGTGAACTTTTGAAACCACATCTTAGGTGACTGTTTCAGGCCATAGAGTGATCTACTGAGTTTGCACACCATTCTAGTATTGGTTTTACTCTTAAAACCTGGTGGAACGTCCATCCCAAGCTGATTTTGCACGAATAATTCCTTGCATGTTGCAGAATTAGGTTGGATTAACAAAGCCAGCCATAGTATAGTAGAAATGAGGTGGATGGCATTTTTCGACCGCGTATAGCAACGGTCGGAGTGGCCACGAAGGCCGAAGAAGACGAGTAAGTTGCAGTTGGCACATATCTAACGACCCTCTCATAGACATTTAACGCAAAAAAGGCGTAGATGATTTTGTTTTTTAACAATTTGGGGATTGGAAACTGATCTTCCTTTTTGGTTTTCCTAGAAAACGATCTTCCTTTTTAAATCTATTTTTAAGGAGATTAAAGAGGAGAAGAGAGAAGAAGAAAGGGAAAAAATAGAGAAGTAATCGGTTATATTTTACCGTTGTCGATAGTGTGTTTTTATTTGTGGTGGAGGAGAAGAGAGAGAAAAGGTGGGGAGTTGGGAAAATTTTAAGTGTGTCTGAAGATCCTAAAGATGGAAGATAATATTTCAGAGTGAGAAACAAAGGTAGTAATTTGCATTCGTCATCTGCAAAAGCCAAAGAAAAAAAAATTGATTTTTCCACATTTAGGATGAAAAGCAAACTGAGAGTTGAGGATCTTCCCTTTCAATAACTGTGTAAAACCTTCCACAACAACGATGAAGAGGCATGTAGATAAGGAGTCTCCTTGTCTAAGTCCTCTGGTAGCCTTAAGTTGCCAGTGAGGGCACCATTGGCGTTGATGGAGGAGGCAGTTGACCTACAGAGGCTATCCACTTGATGAACTTTCAGGAAAGTTCATCAACTTAAGGATTAACAGCAAGTATTGCCAACTTATCTATCGAACGCTTTCATTACGTCTACCTTTATGGTACAACATTTTGGACCTCTTGAGCTTTTATAATTCTTAACCACCTCATGCATAAGTAGAATGTTGTTTTATATGATTCTGCCCTTTATGAAAGCTGACTGGTTTTCATCTACCAAGGAAGGCAGCAATGGTTTAAGCCTGTTAACTAGGATCTTAAATATATCTTTATATGTAAGGTTGCAGCAAGATATGAGCCTAAACTCCTTCATCGTTATTGGGTTGTCAACCTTAGGTACAGGGATATGGTGGTGGCATTGATGGGGTAATATATGTAATTTTCCTTGAATAAGTATTCAATTGCAGCCGTTAATTCATCCCCCTAAGAGATCCCAGTTTTCTTTGTAAAACTCAGTAGTATATCTATCTGGTTTAAGGCCACTTTCAGATTTTAGGATAAAAAGAGCCTCTTTAAAACTCAGTAATATATCTATCTGGTTTAAGGTCACTTTCAGATTTTAGGATAAAAAGAGCCTCTTTGATTTTCTAATTTAGAGATGTGATGGTTAAGGACTTGGCTTTGTGTTTCAATTAAAGTTTTCCCAGCCAAGTTCTGGTTTGGGATAATTGAGGGGGAGTGATTAGTAAAAAGTTTTTCAAAGAAATCAGTAGTCATTGTTTGGACCTGGCTATAATTCTCAACCATCACACCTTCCTCATTTTGTAATCTCAGGATCTTGTTCTTAGCATTGTGGACTTTAATAGTTCTTTGGAAAATCATAGTGTTTCTGTCTTATTCTGTCATCTATTTGACCCTTAATTTTTTATGAAAGAATGATTCCTCAAAGGAAATCATTATGGTGTATACTTCCAGTGAATTCCTTTCCTCAGTTGGAGCTGTGGGTCATGAGGTTCTTTTACTGGTTTAGTTTGCACTTTTTCTAGTTTCATTCTAGCTAATTCAACCCTATTTGTAATGTTCTCAAACTTCTTATTTAGTTTTCTTTAAGAGGTCTTTCAACCTTGTCAATTTTTTTGTCAGTCTAACCAGAGGTTACCCCATTCGCTTCTTCCCAACTTTCCTTCACTTAAAAGTAGGGCGTTTCATGCACCTTTCATAAATTTGAAAGGTTTAGGACCAAATTTATGGTTCATTTTGATATAGGATCCCTGGGAAGTACCTTACGGCTTCTTCACCATTTCACTGGTTCAGTGTTTGTCTTAAGACTATTTTGTACAGGAAATGTTGAAGGATTAGGAAGCATCAGAAAAGAAGAGCTTTATTTAGCATTGTCTGACTTGAAGGTTCCACGCTACCACCAGTGGCGGAGCCAGGAGTCCCTTCTTGGGGTTGCACTGATAGACTTCGCCACAGGATTACCACCGGTTATCGTTTTGGACCGGAAAAACCGACTAAATCTTTTAGACATATTTTCGTATATAACATAAAATATGTGAAAGAAAACACATCTAACAACTAATATAAAAAAAAAATAAACAATACATAACAAACAATGTGCGGATCATAATTATTAAATGAATATAGTAATATACATCTTCACCAAAAGTAGTTGCTCCACTTTTTATATTGTTATTTGCAAATAAATAACAATATAAACAATAAGCTCTGTTTTTAGATATACTATATTCCAGCCATTCATAATCGTTGAACCATGCACTTTGAAACCTTCTGTTCTTTTTTCCAAACATAGTTCGTGGAAACACATGCCTAACCGGCCGACAAGGACCTTTAGCTAAATATCTTCTCCTTAATGAATCTTTTATTTCAATAGAATAACTATTAATTGGTTTCCGTAGACTCGGATCACCAATAACATCATCATCCGAAATTACGCATTCCTTATTAACACACAAGCTCTTTTTTCCCTTCCTTGTGAAGTTGAAGATTCGAATTTTTTCGGTTGCCTGATAACAAACTTGTCTATGATGTATTGTTAAACAAAACCTCAAAGCCTCTGTACTTTGAAAAATCAACCAAAACAAGTGCAAGCAAGAAGATAAGTAACACACATAAAATTAGAAACAATCAAGCCAAACAAATGAACAATGAACAAAAATGCAACACAGTTAGCTTCTTTAATTCTTTTTCTCTTCTAAAATCTGTAACAAATAACTATCACAAAAGCTAGTGTTTAACAATGGGCATTTGGAAAAGCAGGTTACACTTTACAGTTTACGGTCTGAATACCGAATCAATGAACCAATCATATATGGTTTACACAGTTGTCTGGAATGCGTAAAATAGTTTTCACACCAGCAACAGGCAACAGTAAGGATTTGAATGCAACCTACAGGTATGTGTAGCTCTCAACTTTGAAACGACTCTAGAACAGCCAAATAAAATCACAAAAGCTGTGTAATTGTAGCATCTTCCCCCAACAGAGTGGCACAACCGTATGCCGTTTTCAGATTAATATGTATCAACTATCAAGCATCAGCCCTCACAGGATTCGTAAGATTAGCAACCAAAAAAAAAAATTTCATCTTCATAAGCAAACTAATGCAAAGAAGTCGACTAGTTTTCAAGTTTTAGACATATTTTAGTCACTTAGCAGAGAATTGCCGAACGCTAAACACTATGTGACCACGTAATAGAGAGTTAAACTGGATGACCAAAAATACGACTACACCTACCTATCATAGGATTGTTTTTGTCGACGTTGGGGGGCATGTGCCCCCAGGCCCCCCTCCCACCACCCCTGGCCACCACGTGACGGTGGTTGATCATCCAGGCTCCATGATCTTGGGGATCCTTGGCTAACATTGTTTGTTTGTCATGTCTCTCATTAACCTGGTATTGCACTCATTCATGGGTTGGGAACATATAATCCTGGTCAATGCACTTCGGCCCATCTAGTAGCTTGACTCCATGGAAAATCAAGAAATGAATTTTGTTTCTTAATTTGTTAGTCCATTTGGGTTGAGTCCCTACCTACTATTACTGTTGGAATTAGGTATAGTTTGATAGTAGTTCAGGAAATCCCTGTGGAGGTGGTACTGCTATTGTTAAATTTTCCTAATTCTAACCTTGATTTTTATGATCTACATGTATACACTACGCCATGCCACTTCTCTATTTTGTTAGATTAATGGATGACTACGGCTGCTACTGATATATGGTATCTTATTGTAAGCCACCTATTTTGTTATTGCCACCGACAACTTTTGTACAGGTTGGCGATTTCCATTCGCATTTTACTTTTAGGTTACTTAGCTGTAGTGGTCACCTATGACTTCCTTTTGTAAAGGTTGGCAGCAGTTATAGAGAATACATTGTAAGGCACCTAAATTTGCTTTGACAAGGCTACTAGTTGCTTTACGTCGATAATATCTATTGGAAATTTGCCTATTTGGCTTGTATATGAAATTTTAATTTAAAAAAAAGGATCCATGATAAGTGATCAGAAGACATGGGTGCCTCGTAATCTAGTTGAAAATGAGAGATAAGGGCTCTCCAGTGTTCATTACAGAACATATATGTCTATGTTGGTGTAAACTCTCCCTTTTGTTAGACCATGTATACTTAAACCCTCTAAAGGGAATGTTTACCATGTAATGTCTTGAGTCCAATCAGTAAATTCCCTGATTGCATTTATATCTATTTTCTTCTTTCTTGATTTTCCCTGTTCATGCAGGATGATGTTAAAATCACCCACAATTAGCCAAACTTGGGTACCATATAGTTGGTGTTGATACGTAAGTTCCCTCCACAAGTATCTCTTGTTGCTTCTTTGATTGTAACCATATACTACAGTCAAGATAAATTCTTCAGTCGTTGGAAAGGATAGTCTTAATCTGCAAGTTATAGATTGCTCAGTACTATGAAGTACGTGACCTTGAAAAAGCTTTGGGTTCTAGGCAACCTAAATCCTCGACACTGTAATGGGTAATCAGTTGGGTACCACTTCCCAAAATCTACACATGTTCCTAGTTAAACGGTCCTATTTTCTTTTTCTTACTTTTACTTCACCTAAAACAACGAGTCGTGTTTTTTTTTCTTTATGAACTCTTTAACTTCTTGTTGTCTAAGAGGAGAGTTCAATTCTCTTATACTCCAGCTAGCTACTTTGATCATCTAACTTGCTTACTTCCACGACTCCTGGGCCTACCCCTGTTTGCTCATCTGCTACATTGTCTAATTTGTGAGTGTCTAGTTCAAGTCTTCCTCATTTGCTTTAATTTCCAAATCTACAAGAGCATTGAATTTGTTAGTAGAGCTTTCATAAATCATGGGAGAAGAGAACACCATATTGGTTTCTACATTTTGGTACTTATTCTTCTTCCTTTTTGGTACTTATTCTTCTTCCTTTGCTTAGGGCTAATTGCTGGAGAAGGCTGTCATCTTTTTTTTCCTAATTTCTCCGTTAGTTGTATTTGTTCTTGAGAGAGACTGGCTTCAGTTTCTCTGTCTTCAGTATCAGTGCTGTAGGATAGTTTACTTGGACCAATTTTTTTTTCCTTTTCCACTTTGTTTCAATGATCTTCTCCTTGACCTTGTCATTTTTTAGAAGCTCAAGGTTTTAGACAATGATGTTTTTTTCCTGCATCCTTCTGGTGTATTGCCCTTGCCTATTTTGTTGGTTTTGGAGGTCCTATTTCAGCCTGAGGTCATGTAGCACCATATATCTTTTGCTGTGGTAATTTAGCTTCGCATGAGTGCCCAGAGGTCTTACACCTCAGAGAGTGTGCAGGCATCCACTCACATATGACCTCTTGTGTACAATCCTTTCATTTTCGTCAGAGTGTGGAGGAGTTCTATTTTCGCTTGTCATTCGCAACCTTCATAGGATTAATTGCGAAAGAACTTTTTCCTTTGTCGACATCTATTTGAGCAGTTGCGAATGTAATGAAGTTTCAGAGCAAAAAGTCAGATTTGAACAAAGAAGCCCAAGCTGATTTTGCACGAACGTCAGGATACATATTGCAGATCTAGGATAAATCACAAGGATTACTCCGATCGCTTGTCAACGGTGCCTGGAGAGGCCGACGAGGCCGAAGAAGACGACTGGATGGAAGGTCGGATGATTTTGAGCAAAAAAGAGAAGATTAAAAGAGGTACTAAGGAGGCGATGTAGACGTTAGAGTAGATAGAAGATAGAGAATATGTCCATTACCGGTGGTTTGGTGGTGAAGGAGAGAGAAAGAGGGGGTAGATGGGTGTTTCTATCTGTTAGGGTGGAAGGTTTTTTGGAGAGAGGCGAGAGAAAAGTTTTTAGTAAGAGAATGTTATCTGAGATAGTAGCTATACAGCAATTTAATGAAAAACAACTATACCCCCTGATTTGACTATACAAAAACTGAACAGACATAAAGTATAGCTATCCACTAGTTATATTTTTGCAAAATGTGGTGATATACACCAAAGTTAGAGCTATTTCCAATTGTTCTTGCTCTTCCTTGCACCCTTTTCAAGAACATACAATAATCTAATGCTTCGGAGGGCTTCTTAAGTCTTCTGAGGCACATCCTTCCATCTTTGATGGTGTAGTCTCGGTTTTTTTTTTCTGCCATAGGCTATAAACTATAGCATCCAAGCCGAGCAGAGCCACCTTCCTCCAAATTATCAACGTTCTGTGAAGTCATCCTTCTCCGTCATATGCAGGAGGGAAGGACGATGGTAGGAACATACCAATAATGTAAATAGTGGTGACAATTTTCTAAGGCTGGTCTGCTTCTAATTATAGATGAGAACTGAAGCAATCTGAATCTGGTAATTTCTCCATTTCCCCTTGCTTTAGATGTCATTGGAATCTTCATGTTTGGCATATGCGTTAAATATTGTAGCCAGATGAGCTAGAGTGCAAATTGTGGTCCTTAAAATTGTATCCGTAGCCCTAGTAAGAGAAGTTCATGAATCGGAAAGCTGTTTGAAGTTTCTTAGTTTTCATTAATCAGTATTATAGCGGGATGGTGTTAGGGTGGATTTTGGATTAGAATAGATATAACGAGCCAGGTTAGAGGGCCAGGTTGCTGCTTGAGTCATAATAGAGCCCGTTGTGGCTAGACCTTATCTTGAAGAATTTTTCTTGTTTCCATTGATGTGGGACGTTTTATCCCCTTCCCCCTTTCTATTTAAGGAGCTGGCACCATGTAGCACTTTATCTGGTTTATAAAGATGGGTCCGGTGGGGGAGATTTAATTCTGTACAAGGTATACCTCAAACTTATTGGGTGATTCTGGCTCTAGTACGAACTTCTAGTAACCTAGCTGAGAAGGCCTAATAGTTACTTATTCTTTCTCAAGTGTCAAGTTGGTCCATCACGAATCATTCATGATAGAAACACAAAATCACAATCTGAAGCTAGTATTTTGCTTAGTATTACTTTGTCTTGTTAATTAAGTTTGACATGCATGAATGATTTCGAAGTTCTTGAAAAAGTCAAAATCTCATGGAAGCAGCCCTGCAGTCCTGCTGTGCCTTGTGTTCAAACTGCAAGAAGGTTCTCCAGGACGGAGTAGACGGTGTAGTTTATTATTGATTTTTCTCTAATGATAAGGATTATCTGCACCA
The DNA here is from genome assembly GCA_036186865.1 of Eustoma russellianum. Classification (NCBI taxonomy): domain Eukaryota; kingdom Viridiplantae; phylum Streptophyta; class Magnoliopsida; order Gentianales; family Gentianaceae; genus Eustoma; species Eustoma russellianum. The sequence continues at coordinate 26,109,605 of AP025072.1, forward strand.
CCAGTGAGGTGCACACCACTTGAAGGATGCGTATGTAACCGGCAGAAAAGCTCAATAAACCTTTCCTTGCTGTGCAACCAATTGAAAACAGCATTTCCTGTTCTAGATGCTTGTTCCCAATAAATTGTTTTACAGCTTGGTTTAACATATATGTTGTTGGGCCCTTCTACATTCCTCCTTACTGCGGCATCTTTCTTGCAAGCTTGCAGTCCCACTATCATGTTGAAGTGATCCGTCAAATTTGATTTTCTGTCGACTCTTAAGCATCCTCTTAAAAGATGCTCATTCTTTTAGGCTTCAGAAGATGCTAAGAAGCTTGTAGATGAAGAAAGAGCTTTTGCTCGGGCTGAAATTGATAAAGCCAGAGAAGCTGTTCAAAGAGTAGAAGAGGCTTTGCAGGAACATGAAAGGACATCCCCTGCCATAGGGCAGCAGGTTAGATTCCATTGCTGCAATTTTGTGATCTCCTCTTTTTCTATGTTTCAGAAGATGAAATTTTAGATATGTTCTATGCCCGAGGGCAGCAGTATAGTTTTTTTTTTTTCATTTATGTTACACAAACTTAGCAGTTCTGTGTCATTTATTGCATTCGTGGTAGTGAGTATAGAATTTATTTCTGCTCTAGCATCTAGGCTTCTGTATTTGCTAATGGTTATGCTTATAATTTGCTAGCAAGCACGTAAGTATAGGACAAGTGTGTTTCCTGAAGGGGATCCGACTTCATCTACCTGCAAAATGAATATTGTTGGCTCATGGAAGAAAATGTTAGGTTGTCAGACTTCATATTTTATAAAAGTGGAAGTGCGTTACAAGTCGTGGCATATTTTACACACAGTATTTGCTTGTTATAATCAGAAGCTAGAATGTTGGGTATCTGTTTTAGTTATGCACCTTACAAGATTTGTCAAGTTCGGTTTCCTTCTTATTCGTACCTTCTCCAGTTTTAGTATCTTTTTTGGAATCATCATTTCTTAAAGTCTGGAAGAGGTCGCTGTAACTGTACAACAACACCGCTCGAGCTTTTTTCCTACCATATGGGGTTGGTGGGTCCCTGGAATTTTAAGTATAAAATTTTCTTTTATTGAACAGTTACTGAAGAATCCTTTTTTTTAATCCTTTTGATTTATTACACATAACTTCAGCAAAATTTTCTATCGGAATTCAGGGTTTAGATTTTATTATAATTTGTCCAAATAACTTGCAGTTCTGTGCTGTATGCTACCTTGTAATTCTTGAGATGCTTAAGTTCATAATGTTTATTTTATATTTGAAGAAATGACTTATATGGAATTTGGGAGTATGATCTAGGATATAACCCACTGGAGACGGACGATCCATAAAGATGAGGCCACCTATCCTAATTAATGCTTGCGTTGTGTTATATTGCTTTGTTACTATTATGATAATCCAGGTCAGTCAGGGGTATATTGGTTTAGTCATTTATTTCAAGGAAAAATAATATACTGGATTTTAGCAAGAGAAGAAGGAATAAAAATTTGAAGGGATTTGTTTAGGCTAGATATTGATTGCTAATAGTCCCGCCTTGACATCACGGTATTCCTTTGGGCCCTTTGAGCGCCTGTTCATGTCTTGGATCTTTAGGCACCAGCTATTTCCTTATGTTTATTTTACTGCCTTTTCTACGAGGCTATAATATTTTTGACTCATTTTCTTCATTTCTTTGTTCTCTGGTGTATAAGTAGGACATAGAACAGTTAATGAAGGAGGTTCAGGAGGCTAGACGGATCAAAATGCTGCATCAGCCCAGTAAGGTATTTACTGTGTGGCCTTCCTGGCTCTTGTTCATGTTGGCCTTTTCCCATCCTATATGACCTTAAAGTATGCTCGCCCTGCAAGTTTTTTTCTATAATTTTCTGAGATCTTTATAACCATATTGATCAAGTGTTTTTCCCCTGGTCTTTTTATATGATTAATTACTCTTTTTCTTTTTCTTTTTTTTTTGGTTGTAATGAAGTGAAATTGAAGATATTGAAGAAAGTACACTGCAGAAATTGGTGAAAATATGTGGTCAGGAAGACAAACTCTAACTATCACTTTTTAACCAATATTATCCTACTGAAACCTCAAGAGAGAGAGGAAAACAAATAACTTCAAGAGATAATCATGTATTCATTTTTCAACTTACACAGTTCTTATAGTGCACAACATTCAACTCCTAGTAGTTGAACATCTAATTATAAGATTACATGAGGGTTGTGCTTGTATTTCTTTCTCTTCTTTCTTCTTTGGTTACTTCTTCTGTTGACTTCTCTTCTCTTTTGAATTTCTTAATGGCGCATTTATTGAGTTTCATCCAATTCCTCCCTGATGCCTTCAAAATTGTTTCCATTAAACAGGTCTGATGTTCTTAATTTGTGTATATTGAAAGTTCTTCTAAAACCGCAATAAGCTCACACTAATTGGACTTTTAACTACAGGGGCCTTTTTACCTTTTTTAAAGCTGCAGAAAACTCCTTAACATCCTGAATATCAGATATTACAAATTTGTGTAGACATATCAGTGCTACTTCATTCCTATTCTGTTTGCTCTCATGAATTTAATTTCACGTTTTGCATGTTTCTCGGAGCATGTCAATACAAATTCGCTGCACCTCAGGCTTCCAGCTAGCACATCAACGAAATGATCACACGAGTGCATACTTTAGCATTGTTGCAATCCTAATTTTTCTCAAATTCCTTCTCTTTTGAAATCTTCTTCCAGTCAATTTCACTGAACTGTTGCTCAGACAAAAATTTCATCTTAAGGATTGATCATTCCAAGAATTTTTCAAGTTGCTCCCCAGAATTGACTTCATTGGAAATCAATTCATAAGAGATCCTATGATGATCACGTTTCCTTTGTTCTGCATAGAAAGATTTATTAGTGAAGCCTGACTGTGTATTAACTGCTTCATGGAACAATACTGTGCTTCTGTGTGCTGGAAATTGAAGACAAATCTGTACAACAGAAGGGATATTGTTTATTGAAGGCTTTTCAAGTTCATAGGAACTTGAATAGATAAAACTCTCCCAATATTGCCTGAAGAATAGTCCGAAACTGTTACCTAATCACTCTCAGGTTGGAAGGCCAGGGTAGGCCATCTATCCACCTTGAATGCCTCAAATGAATCTTCACCTCAAAACATGGGGTCACAATCGCCTAATACTATTTGCTGTAATATGCACTACAGTAAGTATTTGCATTGTCACTGCTGGCTTACCTTCTAGGTGTCCAGGAGGAGAATAGGACTGGGATTTCCTTTCCCCTGCTTAACACAGCAATCTTAGCCATGGTGAACATCGCTGATGTCTGTTATGGTTCTGTCACATCAAAATGTGCAATACCATCAGTTGACAAACATACTACCCATTTAATTGCGTAAGCAAAGATGAAGAGACTGCCTAGAGGCTCAACTGTATTGTTGGTAACTTGATTCTGGACACTTTCCACATCTTCCACCAAAGTAGACATGGTTTCTTGGTGAACTCATAGTGAAAACGCACAACCAAGCATAAGCCAATAGTCTTTTTTTTCTTGTAAGCAAAAATTCATTAATAAGCCAAATTAGACATCAAGCAGATCTTGTTCAAAATAAAAGGCACTGTATATGTTCTTACCAAAACTATCCGTAATCTAGTGCTAGCAATCTTAACTTGCTCAAACTACACGTGACATGAGGTTTTACCATCATTTTGTTATTCAAAAACCTTACCGCTTCCAAAATAAAATCTAATACGTGGACCTTATAGGTCTTTCTAGCTACTACTAAAAGAAAACAATAAATGTAGAAACAAAATGGGCCGCGACTGACCAAACCGCTTTGTAGGGTCTTCAGCAAGAGTCGTGGTGGAGCGAGGATATGTAACAAAAAATAATGGATAAGCAAAGGAGTTTTAGAGAGCTGTTAAGCTGCACCGACGGGGAGGAGAAAGTGAGAATGAAAGAGAACTACAAAATCGCGAGGAAGGAGGCGAAAAAGGCAGTGGCAGAGGCAAAGAACGGAGCCTATAAAAGGATGTACGAAAGACTAGAAACAAAAGATGGAGAGCGCGTTATGTTCAAGATTGTCAAAGCTAGAGATCGAAAGAGGCAAGACCTATGAGTCGTGAGATTTATAAAAGGAGAAGATGTACATGTTTTAGTCAAAGAATAAGACGTCAAGGGGAAATGACAAACATACTTTCACAACCTTTTCAACAGCGGAAGGGTCAACCACGAAGAAAGAGAAAGCATCGCTACCCAAAAACGACATCATAATAATTGCGACCGTCGGAGCATCACACAAAGAGAGGTGATGAGAGCACTTATAAAGATGGAAAGAGGTAAGGCAGTTGGCCTGGATAACATACCTATTGAGGCGTGGAAGTGTTTGAGTGAAGAAGGGGTTCAATGGCTTACTACCCTGTTCAACCTTATTTTCAAAAAAGGAAAAATGTCAGATGAGTGGAGAAGGAGTGTAGTGGTCCCTCTATATAAGAAAAAAAGAGACGACAGTATTGTGGGAATTACAGGGGGATTAATTACTAAGTCATACTATGAAGTTATGGGAGAGAGTAATCGACACTAGAATTAGGGGAGAAACTCAAGTTACGGTAAACCAATTTGGTTTTATGCCAGGACGGTCAAAGGGAGAAGAAGCGCGATCTACATATGGTTTTCATCGATCTTGAAAAAGCGTATGATAGTGTGCCACGTAGACTGATTTGGGATAGTTTGGATGCAAGAGGGGTTCCTAAAGTACATATACATAATTAGGGATATGTATGCTAGGACGCCTGTAGGGAAAACGGACTTCTTCCTGGTGGATGTAACCCTCCATCAGGGGTCCGCTTTGAGCCCATTTCTTTTCGCAGTTGTCCTAGACGAGTTGTTAAAGCCGATCCAAAAGACAGTCCCATGGTGTATGCTTTTTGCTGACGATATTGTATTAGTCGCGGAAGGTAGACATAACTTGAATATGAGACTAGAGGAGTGACGAGGTGCTTTAGAGAGAAAAGACATAAGGATTAGTTTTTCTAAGACCGAGTATCTGCACTGCGACTTCAGCGGTGCAGCCGACGATGAGAATAACCAACTCATCATCGAGGGTCAAGTGGTCCCAATGGTAAGTAAGCTCAAGTACCTAAGATCATTTGTACAGCAAGATAGAGACATAGATAGTGACGTGGCACACTGAGTTCAGGCAAGTTGGTGTAGGTGGAGGGTGGCCTCAGGGATGCTGTGTGACAAGAATTTTTCAACTAAATTAAAGGGTAAATTTTATAGGGTGGCAGTGCCGCCGATAATGTTATATGGAACAGACTACTGGGTCATCAAGAGGACACAATCACAGAAGATGGAAGTGGCAGAGATGAGAATGATGAGGTGGATGTGTGGACATACAAGGCTAGACATGATAAGAAATGAGGTATATGAGAAAGGTTAGGGGTGACTAGTATAGCAGATAAGATAAGAGAGGGGAGACTGAGATGTCTTGGGCATGTCTAGAGGAGACAGACAGCGGTGTCCGTCAGAGCAGTTGAAAGTCTCACTATAGAGGGGAAGAGGATTAGAGGCAGACCCAAACGGACTTGAGATGAACAAATTCGGCATGGCTTACTAGAGTTGCACCTCTCTGAGGACATAGTACATGATAGAGGCAGATGATTAAGGTTAAAGAGGTGTAGACAGGATATAGAGGCACCTTAAAGTATACTTAGTGAATTAGATACTCTTTACACTTTAGGATGACTTGCGTTTTTTGTTTTGGTCTTTGCCTTTCAATTATTTGTGCATATTAACTGTTATGTCTATTTTAATATCAGAAGCATTCTATTTATGTTTAATAAAATCCCTTCATTAGTGCATATTTCTATTATCGTGCTATCTATGCAGGTATATATAGAGCCGGGAGTCTCACTGGAAGCAAACTCTCTATCTATTGGGATGGATGTATTGTTTGCTTGCCTCTCACTCTCCCCAGACCCTAGCGATAGCTTTTGCTGTCGTTGGGATATACTGGGTATGATTGTTGTTGTTGTTTGTACCCATTAAGAAGCCAAACTGACAGTGTTGCAAGTAATATTTCCTAGTCCAATTGAGTTTGCCCTTGTAATAAAAGCCTGGAATTCTGGAGTATGCACCAGTATTGAACTTCATAACCAACAACTTCAACAACTTGGATGCAACCCAGCCTGTGAGAGATTCATAGTTAAACACATCATTTCTCCCTGCGGTCAAAATCTCCAGCCCAAAGCCATCAACCCAGTCAGTATTTTAGAAAGTCAGAGAACCCATATATGAAGCTTGTTGTTCTTTTACCAGCCAACTAAGACTCCCATTCTTAAGCTCCCAATTCATAACATTCAACAAACCAAACATTTTCCCCCTTTTTTCCCTGTGACCAGCCATTCCAGTGTATTTCCCATCGCTAGCTTAACCGCGTGCTATGCTAATTTCCTCAAGGTCAAACTCCCAACAAGTTCCACTACCACAAGCCAATGCATTTGTAAACTGAGTAAGTTGAGTTGTTGCCACATAGCTTTGGTGTTAATTGAGGATTTTTATGAAAATGCCAAAGTTACTGATTTCTCAGTTGAACCTAGTATTTTTTATACCCTTTCCTAGTGCTGGCGTGTGCCTAATGGACTGAAGCACTTCTTTTTTGATAGCTTGGGAGTCTTTACCAATCTGCTGGTAGAAGTTGGTTCCTTTCCTTCTAAATGTGATACACAGCTAAGGAGAAGCCTAGGAAAACACTGTTTTAATGCAGCTTAGAGTTCCAGTTTGTGCTAGCCAATAATCAATTGATTATGCCTTTTTCCAAGAAGATATCCTATCATTGCATTTAGCTTGAATGAGGAAGCCTGACCACACCTTACCTGAATAAGGGCATCGAAAGAAGAGATGTTTCTGGTCTTCCAAATACCTGTCACAAAAGACACATTTGTTTGAGATAGTTATCGCTAGTTAAGAAGTTTATCTTGTGTAGCCATCATTTTACATGTAAGCCGAAAGTGATTGCATAACGTGGAAGCTGATGGTTACACCGTACTATGTTACCCCATAGCACTGGAGGGAGAAGAGACTGTAGAGCCTTAACAACATTCTTCATAGAGAAAGACTGATTTGCCTTCCAGCACCAGAAGTCTTTCCCCTGTCTGATGTGTATGGTTCTATCGGCTTGGTAGAAAGCAGAGATTTGATCCTCCATCCTCTTCCATAGGGAATCCTCCATATTGCCTCATGAATAACACTAGATATTCTTGCATCTGTTGGTGTTGAAAGTTTCCTCTTCAACTCAGGGTGCTTGTCTTCTCCCATGGATGCCATAGGTCCCTCCAGAAGGAGGTCTTTTCTCTATTTCCTATCTCTCTGTCAATGTGCTAAGTGTATAGATCCCTTACACGCAATATCCTTTTTTTAGTCAAAACCAGCTGGAATGTTACTTTTCTTTTTCCAGACAGAACTGGTGTGTGCTGTTGATGAAGAGAGGTATGAAATGACTAGTACGAGGAGAATCACGCTTGAACCGACTCCTGGGTGGTCAGCTGGAGCTGTCACCTCCAGCCATGGTTGGCTGGACTTCCACCCAGATTTGGAGATCGGTGGATTGTCTCTCTTTGAAGTGCCTAATTATGTAACCTGCAAACGGAGAAAAGTAACATTTGACTCTCTTTCGCTCTAAGATTTTCTCAAATTAGGATGTTTTTTTTGGGGGTGGGTGGGTGGGTTGTGGCAATTGTGGACTGCCTTGTGGAAGTTGCTCCATAGTCTCCTTAATTCATTTTGAATGCAAGTTAAGGATTATGTGGTTTATTGATCTCTGTAATTGTGGAACCTGTGCTGATATTGTTCTGATTCTTGTCTTCATGTTCTATTTGGAATTTTAAAAGCCAATACCATATGGTGTGTGACCCAAAATATAACAATGCTTATGCTTGATAAATTTCATCACAATATTGTTTGGACTCTATCAATCTGGTGAAGTTTATTGATAATGCCATTGGATAAGATGTTAGCGCCACACGTACTGAATGTCAGTCTCAACTCATGCTAACGTCACAGGTTATGGACATGGAACATGAGCTTCAAGCATTGAGGATTCAGCTAGCAGAAAAGTGCAAGCATTCACTTCAGCTTCAGAAAGAGGTTCATCATTTCTGTCCTTGATTATATTACTCAAGGAACTGTGCCTGTATGCATGCTTGAATGGTTTCATCTCCATAGATTCAAACTGCAGCAGTGAAAAAACAGCTTGGAATAGTTTTTTTTTGTAAGCAAAAATTTCGTATAAAAACCAAATTAGGCTGATTTACGAGGGTAGTTGTCTCTAGTGAACATGCTTGCTCAAAATACAAGTAGCTCTAAGTATGTCTATCTATATTTTAGTGCCAGCCACTGAAACTTCCACACTCAAAAGCAAAAGGCCCCCTATATTTGAATGGGGAGATAATAATAATAAGGGATAATTACCTTTTGCCCCCTTAGTGTTTAGCATAATAGCCAATACCTCCCTTGATGTTTAAAAATACACCTTTACCTCCCCTGATGTTTGAAAAATACACTCTTACCCCCCTGGATCTAATTAAAAAAAGGTTATTTAAATATATATAATAGGAATTGTCTATTTTGCCCCTATCTCCTTCAACTTTTGTCCACCAGCCGTCGCCCCCTCCCTTGCCCCACCCTCACCAGCCGCCGTCCCCTCTGTCCTGCCCTGCCCCGCCCCCCACCAGGCGGCGACTTCCATCACCAACAAAAAGATAAATAGTGAAAAATCAACCATTTTTGATGAAAGCTAATTGATTAAAATGTCTCAAGAGGATTCGATTATTACAATGGAAAATCAACCATCTTTTATGAAGAAAACTGTGAGCTGAATTCACCACCGTCCACCTCCCCCTCATGCCATCGCAGATTTTAGAGAGCGAAAGATCTGAAATGCAGCAAATGATTCTGTGACTGTAAGCAACATCCTCAAACCAATCTATAGATACACGATCTTGTATATATATCTCCATTTCACGCGTACACCGTACTATATATCTCTACGCAGCGAAACTAACAAATCCTAGTAGGAATAAGCGCGTTTGTGTATACTGAGAGCTATCGCATTCCTTCCAGTGCAGTTGGGGGATCGAGTAAGGGGCTGGTTTCGGTTGTAGACAAGATATTTTGTAGCTATTTGAAGAGAGAAATGGTAAGGAGAATCATTTGTTGCGGTAAGGAGGATATCACATGGACTTGACAGGGGTAACAGCGACACTTATTGTAACATTACTTCAGGTTCAGAGGTGGTGGCTGGATCAGCAGCATGGCTTGGCATAGGTCTTTCATGTGTTTGTGTCCAGACACAAGAGAACGACACTAGACTGTCATATGATTTGACTCCCATCCAGGAGGATTGTTTGCGGAAACTGCAAAATTGTATAGATATTGCATATGATAGCATGAACCCTGAACATCAGGAGATTAAAGGAATGTATGAGGGGGGTTCGGGATAGAGCAGAGAAGAAAGGGAAATGAGGCCGGAAAAGAAAACGCAGTGGTGGTGATGGAGAAGATGGACGGTGGCGGCAGAAAAATAAAGAGATCGCAGAGGGTGAGGGGAGGAACGGGGAAGGAGATGAATAGAGTAAGGGCATTATTGACTTTTTCTTAAAAAATTTTATTTTTATATTTTAAAATGCCACTTTATCTTTTAGTCCAAACATCAGGGGAGGTAAGAGTGTATTTTTAAACATCAAGGGAGGTATTGGCTATTATGCTAAACACTAAGGGGGCAAAAGGTAATTATCCCTAATAATAATAATAATAATAATAATAATAATAATAATAATAATAATAATAATAATAATAATAATAATAATAATAATAGAGTTGGATGAGTGAGGGTAGGTAGAAAAAAATCTTAATAATACTAATAATAATCATAGAGTTATATGAGTGAGGGTAGGTAAAAAAAATCTTCAAGGACAGGCCAAGATTGATGGCCAGCTGACGGGACTATATTACTGAGTATCATGAAAAGGGTTGATCGCATCTACCTCCCTTGTGTTTTCTCCAAATTTAGAATGCTCCGTTATCCCCGCGGCCCAAAAAAAATAATTAGTTACCCTGTTTTCGTTAAAAGACTACAATAAATGGACCGCTCTTTTAGTCTTTTGCATTAAATCACTAAAATACAGCTTATCCCACCAGATGTGGTTCCTCCTTTCGGTTAGCCCCTCCTTTTCGATGTTACCATTTCTTTTTCCGTTTTTCTGCTTACTCAAAGTTGAAGTTTACACACCCATCTTCAAATTATCTACTTAATATTCTTTTTAAATGTTTCACATCTATCAACAAATGTTGGATCTAGTTTCTGGGATGGACTTTCCCAAGGGGAAGTCAAGCGGTTCTTTGCTTTCCTCCACACACACATACACACATGTGTATCTATGTATGTGTGTATACATACACACACAAAGATACACACACACATACATATAGATATATATGTGTGTGTATATATGTATACATACATACATATATATAAACGTGTGTGTGTGTGTATATATATAATATGTATATATATATATATATATATATATATATATATATATAATATGTATGTATGTATCTTTTCGGAGGAGGTGGGTGATAGTGGGGCAGGCAGCAGGTGAGGAGGCTTTCTTCTGAATAAAGATAAAGGCGTTGTTGGTCACAAAGGGGAATAATTTAGTCAAAGTAGTTTTCTTTTCTTTTTCCGTATGGCACACCGCGAGCAAGGAGCGTATGTATGTATGTATCTATACACACACACACACACACACACACACACACACACACACACACACACACACACACACACATATATATATATATATATATATATATATATATATATACATCTATGTACATATTCGTGCATATGTACATATACAGACATATTCATACACACACGTATGCACACACAGACACATGACACACACACATATAACACACACACACATAACACACACAATATGTGTATGTGTGCATGGGTATTTCTGTAGATACACGGAGACATACAACACACAAAGATGAAACGTTTGGTTCCTGATGACAATTTTGAGTCTCTGTGGGCCGATGTAAGATTTAATGGTGGACAGGTGGTGTAACAGAGGCTTATATATGTGGTGGTGGTGCTCGCATGGTGATTATGATGGTGGGCTGTTAGTGTTTTCTGCAACCGCAAAAGTCAAAATATTTTTCGCCCTGATTTTTTTTGTAAGTTAAAAGTCATATATATGTGTGTGATACAACACACACACGTGTATATGCACCAAGATAGGCAGCTTTACAAAAGATAGTTGTCATGGGTGGACAACAAGAAGCATAATTTGGTCAAAGTACAAGTGGCACAAATGTTTACTAGCCATGTTCTAACCATATTCTAATGCCAAAATCACTTTCCATCTGCCAAAACCAATACCAAAACCCCTGATTGTTGGTTTCGGCTAAGGTGGTGATGATGTCGGTGGTGTTGACGTTTTTTTTTTCTCTTTTTCCCCCATTTACTGCTCCACTTCTCCCCTGATATGCTGTAACTACTGTTAAGATTGGTTTTGTTTCATTTTGCGTCAAATGTATAATTATCAGTCATCCATACATTTTAGTTTTTAAGAACAGGAGCAAACGAAGTGGCTAAGTTGCTTATTCTGGTGAAAGGGGGAGATGGTGTGTGGATTAAATGTAAGAAGGTATCCGTAGTTTGGACAAAACTCAAGCGCGCTAGATGCAAGTAACCTTGAGCATCAAATTTGGCCTTTTCAATAATTTCTTTGCAATTTACTACCATTGTGAATGATAACTGAAGTAAAATCTGCAGCCTCTTGCTTTATAGATCAAGAGGAATCTATAATCGCTATTCTATTCCTCGTGAATTCATGTAGGCTTAGTAACAAGGCCATGAATAATGGCTATGAACATGGAAGATTTGGCTAAAGACTTATTTTGCCTCAAGTGCAGTCTAATTTCTTGCATTTCAATTAGCTTTGGGTAATTATATTGAAGCTGAAGCTGTTTCCTGTTTGATTTTTGGCCTCAATAGTTGGTGATAAGCAAGAGGATTGATGATTACCCTCATTTTTATGAAATGGATGGTATCGAAGCATTGGGTTCTTATCTAGAGATACGTCAATGTTCTGAAGATGCTCCATCGCTGTCGGAATGTTCATTTCAGTGGTATCGCGTAACATCTGAAGGTGACAAGAAGGAACTTATTTCAGGTGTGAGGAATCTGACCTTTACTTTTTGGAATTATTTGGAGAACAAACAGTGATAAACTCTTAAGGTATTAAACATAATTGTCTAAGGATGAGCCTGTTCAACTTACAGTAACCTGTAGTGTATAGAGAATTAAGGATATATTATTCATCAAGTCAAGTTTAAATGAACAAAGTGATTGTCTTTTATACAGGTAGCTAAAAGAAGCCACAAATGGCCAGATTACCAACGATTAGTTTAAGTTTCTAACGGCTATTCTATCTAAGTCACTTAGCAAGTGACTTGTTCATGTGTTCAGGACCTATACAAGAGTGTATTATCTATGTGTGTGTGTATGTATGAAGTCTGTATACAGTATGTATGTATATGTGTATGTACAAGTGTATTTATCCCTTATTTCTACACTCCTCATGCTTGACGTATATGTTTATACAACCAAGCTTGACTACTAATGTCTGAAATATCCTTGTAGAAACATGCTTAGTTATACATCTGCTATTTGATTCTTTGAAGAAACATGCTCTATACTGATGGCTTTAGCTTCATTTTTCTCTCTTATGAAGTGTCTATCTATTTCAACATGATTTGACTTATCATTTTGAACTGGATTCTCTGTCATGCTGATTGCAAATATATTATCACAACATATTCTGATAGGAGAGGAAACTATCTGTTCTAGTTTCTCCAGAACCATTTCTAGCCACAATCTTTCACATGAACCAAGTACTAATACCTTGAGTTTTGCTTCTGCACTACTCCTGGATAACATTGGTTGCTTTTTATTCCTCCATTTGACCAAGTTTCCCCTATATATATGTCCTATATCCTGTAGTTGACCTCATGTCTCTTATGGATCCAGCCCAATCAACATCAGTGAACACTTGAATATCCCTTAGTGAAAAGATCATAACACCTAAGTAGAGAATATTCGCATTGACACTCCCAGATTGACCGTAATTTCCCAGTTATTTGGGATTTTCTAATGTTGTTCCATGAGGTAGCCGCTAGTCTAATGTTTTGAATCACTTTTCCATTAATTGTCTAAGCATTTTTTCTAAGTGCAGTATGGCACCTTTGATTGCGTTCCCTTCAAATTGAGTAAACCACTACAGCTAGGCCTAGGTGCACTAGTTCCTTCTGGAAGTTGGATCGCCAATGGTGACCTAAGAGCCAACCCTGTAGATTGGCCCACGAGGATGTGATGGTGGTGCAGTTTAGTCTATTGAGAGTGGCTAACCACTACAGCTAGGCCTAGGTGCACTAGTTCCTTTTGGAAGTTGGATCGCCAATGGTGACCTAAGAGCCAACCCTGTAGATTGGCCCACGAGGATGTGATGGTGGTGCAGTTTAGTCTATTGAGAGTGGCTTTCCAAACCTCTTCGGAAAAAGGACAATTGAAAAACAAGTGTTCTTGGGTTTATGGGTGTCTATTACAGAGGAGGCACATGTTATTGTTTGCTAACCCCCATTGGACCAGCTTTTCAAGTGTAGGAAGTCTCTCCCGGAATACAATCCAGAGGATGCAGGCATACCTAAGGAGATGATGCCTACTCCAAACAATACTTGTCTAGGAGACTAGATGATTTGTGAAGAAAGCTTAATTCATGGACAACGCAAATAAAGAGGCCTGATCATCAATAAAAATGAAGTAATAATGTTGGCCGACAAAATCAAACACTGAAGCTTGTTCTCTAATACCATCTTGAACTACATCTCAGTTAAAAGCTTAAGTTGACTTAAGTTGACTGGGAGATGGGTAATTATGGTAGTTACTAAGTTCTAGAAATATATTGCTGGCAAGTGGCAATCGTGCAAGGACATATTGGATGTTCTTGCTTTTTTTTTTTTTTTTTAAACTTAGTTTTTCTGAGGCCTTGACTTTGTCAACTGGTAGATTTCATGAAAGAAAGAACACTCGAAGCAGGTTTACTATGGGGTAGCATGTGCGTCTAGTTGCTATTTTTAAAGAGAGGGGGGGGGGGGGATGCTTTTTTACTCTGCATGTCCTAATTGTTTTTCAATGCCCTATTCTTTGGCTCATTAAATAGAAAATTATTTTTCCAGGAGCTACAAAATCATGTTATGCACCAGAGCCTTTTGATGTGGGTAAAATTTTACAAGCTGGTATCGTAGTATATGGCCAGATATTAACAACAACGACAACCGGCCCTATTGATCCTGGTTCAGTCTTCATTCTTATTTTGATATTTATTCATCTGTCGTACTCATTTCATGAATATTCTCAACCAACAATTTGATTGATATATATCTCTGACAGCTCCTGGATTGGGGAATTACGTGGAAGCTTTGGTAAGAAGGCATGAAACTGAATTTAAATGTAAGTTTTTGAAGCTTTTATTTATTACCATTATTTGATTGGAAGATTATGTTAATCTTGTTATCTCAATATTGATTTTAGCTATAGCATAGCGTTCCAGTTTTTTCTAATATTCTTTTTTTAAAAAATTAAAATCTTCCTATTGAAGGCTTAAAAGGCAAATTTACAGAGAATTAAGCACCATAGTTGGTGCTAGCAGGCTAGCCAGTGATATAGGCAAGCTTAAAATACAAAAAGGACAAGTTTCCTCTACAATTCCAACTCAAGTAACTACAAGATGGAACACTGCCATTTCAAAATCCAAAATACCCTAAATCATTATAGGGGAGTGTCACTAGGACAAACAGTAAGATAACAAAAAGGAGGGAAGTCTGAATGTTCCTTCGCATAATCCAAGTGAGCCCAGAACCAAAATGAGCTGCAACCAGCCTCTTCAACGTGTGTGCTTAAGTAGATGAGGTTGAGACTTTGCCTTAGCCGCAGTAATGCCAAAATAAAGGATGGTAGTTAAGAGGAGAAGTGTCGAAGAGGCGTAGGAATGCGAGTGTACCAAGGCTGAACATAGGTACCAAGTCTGCAGAGAATCCAGTGGGATTTCAAAGGTGGAGCCAACAGACTCCAAAGCAACCGATTCCAAACCACGCCAGGTAGATAAAGAACATAAAGCAGGGTAGATGAGATAGATGCCATGAGCAACTGAGAAAATGAATGGAAACCCATAACGAAAGTAATTGAGGAACCCAACCAACCAAGTACTGGAGCTAGAGATAGCTGGTTTTGGCACCAAAGCAATACTAACTCCATAGAACTTTCCACACTTGGTACCAAAAGACTCCCAATCCCTACCAAACCCGGTGCATAGAATCACAGTGACAGTGTAATATACTTTATTTGCATATGATGCACCATAAGGCGCAATGGGAAAAAGATTTACATATGGCATCTCTGTTTAATTGTGGAGCTTTTGAACTATTATTTTTTTGTCCATTTGCTTAAGCAAATTCTGGAGCTTATGGCTTACAAAATGGAGCACCTAGACAGTAAAAAATATATATATATATTTTCAAGTGACTGGAAAGAAACTCACACTTGAACAAATTTTGTTAATCTATGACTGAGTTCACATACTGTACAGTGTTTGCATGCCATTTAGTTTATTTAGGACGTGAAACTTATTGCTTGAGATGTTAACCAGGAGCAGAACTTGCACTTTTACTACTTCAAGATATCCCCTCCCACGCAAATGTTTGCCAAATCTACATTTCATTAGCTTTTAGTGATCACATTCTGAGTGCTGGACAAGTCACTATGATGCTATGTCCTAATTCTTGATTACATAAAAGTTTTTGAAATAAAGGTACAATTCATTTAAGTAGCTAACCGATCACCTAGAGGAACAGTTCCAAATTTATTTCCGCAAAAGCATATAGTTGGAAGTCTATTCTACTCTCGTACTAGGCTACAATTGCATTACGGTTTTGCAGCATTCTAGCCTACCTAGACGCCAAGTGATTAGTCTCTATTGCATGCTGTTTTATTGCATTTGGGATGTTCTTATGATGCAGTTTTGTATGTCGCAATAAGAAATGAGATATGTTCGTTGCTCTTTGGTTTGGTTCATATAATCCTTCGGTGTGATATGTGTGCTATATATGTGGCAAAATAAGCAAATAAACATACATACATGCTTAAGTACACACAAACATACACATAAAATTGCTACTTTGCTAGGTCTCGTATTGTCTTGATGATTTTGGGGTCATATATCATCCACTGTGGTGCAGTATTTATTACTGTATATCATGGTATCAATTTCATAAAGTTTTGTCCATTTATGACCTAGAAGGAAACTATCTTGAATTTAACACCTTGAGATAAGTTCAAGTAAGTTATTTTACAGCAATTGAAACTGAAGTGTCAAGGCCTGGTGTTAATAGGTGGTTATTTGCCAAATGAATGGGTCGGATCATCCGTGTCAGTCTATACATGTGCTGCATGTAGGGAAGATGAGAATGAAACTCAGTCGGGGAAAGACAACAATAGCCAAGGAATACTATTCTAATTCAATGCAGGTAATATCGAAGCAAAAAATTTATCTGCTCTATCTATTCTTTATCCTTTGTTTTGATAGTATCATCTGGTCGTGTAACGGAGTCCCATCCATGCTTTTTTGGGGGGTCTTTCGTGTAATGGAGTGCTATAGCATATCCATTTCTGGCATCTTCATTCTTTTCCTAACAATGATTTCAAGCTGTCTGGGGCTGATGGCAACCGAAAAAATGTTGCTGTCAAATTTGACACTGTTCTAATTCTCAGCTTTGCGGTGTTAGAGGTGGTGGAAATGCCGCAACCCAGGCAGCTTTTTGGCAAGCAAAGGTGGGGCTTTCATTTGTTCTGGCATTTGAATCTGAGAGAGAAAGAAATGCAGCTATCATGTTGGGTCGACGTTTCGCATTTGATTGCAATGTAAGCTGCACTCCACATATTTTCTCTTCTTTTCATGTCTTGTCAGTTTCATGCTTAGGGTTTATATAATTCTCAAAATAATGAGAGTATAATAGTTGGTTCTTGTTACCAGATAACGCTCGCCGGGCCGGAAGATAGAGCTGCCAAAGGGACCTAAGATGTACCAGGTTGCACTGTAGGAAAAATGTAATTATACTGATTAGCAGTGTACTATTTGTGTTTGTTGTTTAAGGTTGCATTGTAGAACATAGGAAACCTTGATTTGTAGTATGTGCTACCAACATTTGGCATACACTTGCCCTTTTTGGTCTCTTTTATCCACAGCAAATGCTGTGCATGTAGTTGTCTTGTAGCTGATTGAACCAGTTTGTATATTTATGGTACCATTGTTGTGTGATATTAGAGAGAATTGATGCATAAAAGAAGAGCCTCTTTATGGGATTTTTATTCCTAAGTTTCTGATTTTGTAGATATGTGGAAGCCCGTCAAAAAAAATGTGGTCATAAATGTGTTACCGTTTGGAACCATATTATAGTTTCGATTTAAACAACATAATTTGAATTGTAAAAAATTTGATACGATAAAATTGTGTTATAGATTGTAGGAAATATTTAAAATGGAATTGATTTTAATCATTTAAAATTTTAATATAAGCTAATCAGTTTTGTGGGTAGTTTGCTATTTTTTTGTAAAATTTATTTTTTTATAATTAAATATCTTAAAAAAACTGAGTTAAAACTTTTTAGGATGTATTACAAATTATAGTTGTGTTTACATTAGGTTCCAAATGGTAGATAAGCTTTGCTTTTTATCTTCTCCAAAAGGTGTTACAGTCGTGAAAAAAAAAGGGGAATAAAGAAATAATAATAATAATAATAATATATGATGATAATAATAATAATAGAGGATAAAGATAAAAGAAAAAAAGGGGGAATAGTAATAAAATGAAGGATAGAGATAAATACAATTAAATGGTAAGTTACACTAGGAAACCTAAACCAAAATCTAATGGGAAACCTAAAATCTACCCTAACTCCCCCCACCATATATATACATATATACGCATAACAAAAAAAACCCCACCCCGCACACACGCACACGAACAAGGAAAAAAAAGAAAAAGAAAAGAGAAAAAAAAGAGAGAAGAAGAAGGCAAGCGAGGTCCCGAACCCAAGTTTTCATCCGTTGAATTTATTCGTGTTATCATCAATCGAGGTATGTGCCTCTTCTCCCCTCAAACGGGTATAATACATGTATGCTTTGATGATATATTTATGTGATTCGTTGTTTTTATTTGTTTAATATGTGAATTTTGTCTTGTTTTATATGAGAAAGCATGAGATGTGTTGTATCTGGCTTTATGTGCATGTGCGTGTGTATTGAAATTGATGGTTGTTGTGATTCGGATTGGAAACACCCTTGAATCAAATCAAAAGGTTGAATATGTTCACACTTAGGGTTCTTTAAAATAGCGTTTTGGCCTTAGAATAAGTTCATCTAGCCCGGAATAGGTTGGGATTGGGTTGAAAGTCAAAATAATGGGTCTGACGGACAAGTTTCAGGGGGTGACGCGTGGGGCCCACGCGCGGCCCCTGACGGCGCGTCCGAACACGTGATGACGTGTCCACCTTCAAAAGTTGCTTCTTGTTATAACGAGTCCAGCGCAACTTGTTTGAGATCAATCGGAGTTAAAACCAAGATTTTATGGAGGTTAGAAGGAAATAGGAAAAAAATAAAAAAAAAATGTTGTTGGACCGGCCAGGCTGCCGGACCGGATGGCCAGCGGACCGGACCAGGTAGCAGGCCGGCCCAAACCGAAAAATAATAAAAAAAATCTGGAAATTAATTTCTGAAATGAATAAATAATAAATAATTAATTAAAATTAGTTTAAAATTCCAGAAAAATATATTTAATTATCAAGAAATTCTAAATAAATTCCAGAAAATATAAAAGGTTAAAATTAAATTATTTTCACTTAATTTCTGAATTTTGGTAAATGTAACTAATTAAAAATAATTAGTAGTAAATGGAATTAATTAAGGAAAAATCAGCAGAAAATTCTAGAAAATTAATACAAGCTAAGGAAAAATAAGGGGATGTTAAATAACAACTTTCCAATATTCAAAAATTTTACGAAGCCAAATATTGAGTGCCAGAGATGGTGAGGATGGGCGTACGGGCCCCAGGCGACTTTGTTGTTGCATTCATGGCACGTGCATTTGCATGAGGTATACTACGTCTATAGGGCGTGGGTATCGGGATGACTTACCGTGTCTATAGGGCACCGGGGTCATGAGACAGGCCGCGTCTATAGGGCGGGGGTGTCCAAACGGCAAGTGGTGGCTAGAGACCACGACGCTGGATTTAGGACCCGGGGATCATGCATTGCATATAGGTCTAGGTGCATATTGCATGACATGATTCTTGTTGCGTGTGACACGTTGATTCAGCATGCATCACGAACTTGCGCATTTTTATGTGGAGTGCTCTAATTATCGCACTTACTTTATCTTATGTGGTTTTATCTTATATTTATGTGCTATGTGGTTTTATCTTATATTTATGTGCTATGTGGTTATATCATATCTATGTGATATGTGGCTATATCATTTTGGTATGTACGTTTTGTATTTGTTTGAGGCGGGCATCTACTGGGTGATTTCTGTCACTCACCCCTACTTCCCAGGTGAGCCGGATGAGGACTACGAGCGCATCTTCGTTGAGGACGGGAAGGACATAGTAGAGTAGGCTGGTTGATAGCTGCATCTAGGATACGATGGGACTCTGCAGCTGATTGTTCTTAGTTATCTTTGAGGATTTTCACAGACTTCTTTATTGTTTTATTGTCAGACTTCCTTTTATTTAGTGATGTAATAACAATTATTCAAGTTTAATTTAAGTTATGATTTACGTTTCCGCGAAAAATTTTCTACGTCATTTCTGACAAGTAAGAGATTGATTCAACACTTTGTATTCTTCTTAGCGAGATACGACGGGTGCACTGTTCCCGAGGTTAGGGCTCGGGAGCGGGGCGCTACAGGTGGTATCAGAGTCGAGGCTTCAGATCCGCCTCGGAAACGCAGGATTAATTAGAACACTGAGACATAAGTTACGATTTTACCCTAATAAACTAGTAGACTTAAGCGGTGATCTTAGACCTAAGTTACGATCGGGTTATGGGAGGTGTGTGCCGATGGTGAGCTTTCCTTGTCTAATTATCGATTTATCAGCGCTCAACCTTTCAACTTAATATTGACTAATCGGTATTCGTCTCATGAACTCAAATTCCGGATAATGCCTCCATGACGCGAGCCGACAGTTGAAAATAGAGTACACGATGACGATGATCAGTAGGGTCAGAGGCCCATTCCTCAGGTCCTTGCAGATACCTTACCCACGCTTACTACATTGGTGGCCCAGCAGCAGATACAGATGGCTCACATGTAGCAACAGCAGCCACTACCAGAACCACCACCCTAGGGGGCTTCAATTTTTCTACCGGGAGATGCAGAACTACCGGATACCTATGTTCAGGGGTAACACACGACCAGAGGAGCAGAGATCTGGCTCAACAACGTGTCTGAGTAGTTGAGGTTGATGCAGGTTCCGAATGGCCTGAAGGTTGCTGTGGTTGTACCATTCTTAGAGGGTGATGCCGAGCAATGGTGGCAGGGCGTGGCACGTAGACTGACACCACCGCCGACATGGACCCGGTTCAGAGAGGAGTACCAGAAGCATTATGTTTCTGAAAATGTCATTCAGAGGAGGATGACGGAGTTTCAGCTTCTGACACATGGGTCCATGACTGGGACCAGTATTTTGAGAGCTTCCATGCACTTGCGAGAGACACGCCCGTCATCATGGATAACGAGAAAGCGAAGATGCTGAAGTTCAAGACCAGCTTGAGCTCTCGCATTAAGCCATTGATCATCTGCACCCAGCCTACCTCTTTTGAAGAGTTGTTGGAGGTGTGTCTTGAGGTCGAGGGTGATCTCGAGAGGGTTGCAGCAGTCATCAGGACTAAGAGACCGTGAGAGGAGTTCTGTCCTGGGAGATCGGAGAGATGGCTGAAGATTCTGTACCGCCATCTGATCGGGAAATCTTTCAGACCACCACAGCAGCGATAAGGATCGGCGTCTCGACCATTCATGATTGAGGGTCCCGCAGCAACGGCGGCATAGTCACTCAAGGCAGTTGGATCGCCACCCCTAGTATGTACACATTGTGGTTATTCGCACACAGATCAGTGCTGGAGAGTTCAGAAGGTTTGCTGCAACTGTGGCAAACATGGACATTACGCTAGAGAGTGACCTACACTGGCACAAGCCCCTCCACCACAGGGTCAGAAGTAGCAGAAAGCAAAGGGGAGGACATTCCGGTGGTATGAGAATTTAAGGATGGCTTCCCTGATGAGCTACCAGGTTCACCACTGAGCAGAGAAGCAGAGTTCGAGATTGATGTTATACCCGAAGGCGAAACAATCTCGAAGGCGCCACACAGGATGGCACCAGCAGAGTTAAAGGAGTTCAAGGAATAGTTACAGGAGTTGCTGGACCGGAAGTTCATCAGACCTAGTGTTTCGCCCTAGGGGCACGGTATTATTTGTGAAGAAGAAGGGCGGTAGTTTGAGGCTAGGCAACGACTACCGTGAGCTTAATAAGATCACAATACAGAATAAATATCTACTACCAAGGGTCGACGATCTATTTGATCAGTTGAAAGGTGACAGAGTGTTCTCGAAGATTGACCTCCGATCAGGCTACTATCAGTTGAGAATTAAGGCGGAGGATATAGCAAAGACGGCATTCCGCACTCGATACGGGCATTACGAGCTTCTTATAATGCCCCTTTGGACTGACGAATGCACCTGCGGTCTTTATGGATTTGATGACACAGTGTTCACGAAGCAATTGGATCGTTTCGTAGTAGTGTTCATCGAGACATCTTGGTGTATTCACCTGATGAAGAGACGCATATTGAACACTTGCGGGAGGTATTGGAGACTCTCAGGAAGAAAAAGTTGTATGCAAAGTTCAGCGAGTGCGAGTTCTAGTTAGAGAGTGTGACTTTCTTAGGCCACGTGATTTCTGAGAAGTGCATTTTTGTTGACCCAAAGAAGATAGAGGTGATTACAGAATGGCTCCGACCTACTAATGTAACTGAGGTACGCAGTTTTCTTGGCCTTGTCGGTTATCACCGCAAATTCGCAGCACCTCTAAGTCGACTGACTCAAAAAAAAGAGACCAAATCCCTATGGACCTCCGAGTGTGATAAAAGTTTTATGGAGGTTGACGACTGCACCAGTATTGGCACAGCCCTCTGACACTGAAGGGTTTGTCATTTACGGCGACGCCTCGAAGAATGGGCTAGGGTGTGTGTTAATGTAGAGAGATAGGGTTAGTGCATACGCTTCGAGGCAGCTGAAACAATATGAACAAAATTTCCCGACTCATGATCTGGAGCTGGCAGCGGTGGTGTTTGCGTTAAAGATCTGGCGTCATTATCTATACGGTGTAAAGTGTGAAGTCTTCACCGATCATAAGAGCTTGAAATATCTATTCACACAGAAAGAGTTGAATATGCGTCAAAGGAGGTGGCTTGAGCTACTAAAAGATTATGACCTGACCATCAGTTACCACCCAGGAAAGGCGAACCGAGTTGCAGATGCCTTGAGTGGAAAGTCTAATCACACCAGACAGACATCATTGGAGAAAGAGATGGCAGAGTTTGATCTTGACATTGTTGATTCCACTGCTAATGTTCTGGCGGCCTTAGTTATTACACCATCTCTGATTGAGCGGATTAAGGAGGCGCAGAAGGAGGATGTGACGCTCCGAGATATCCGAGAGAGAATGTGGACCAGTCTGATTGAGGGCTTCCAGATTCATGATGATGGCAGTATCTGGTACCAAGGAAGGTTGTGTGTGCCTGATGTGGAGAGTCTAAGGAAGGAGCTATTAAAAGAAGCACAAAACTCGAAGTTGTCGATTCATCCAGGTGCTGCGAAGATGTATAACGATCTAAAGAAACACTAATGGTGGAGTGGATGAAGAGACACATCGCTGAGTTTATTGAGAGATGCCTTGTTTGTTAGCAAGTTACGACAGAGCATCAGAGGCCGGGAGGTTTGATGTTGCCGTTGGATATACCGGAGTGGAAGTTGGAGCATATGACGATGGATTTTGTTATAGGCTTCCTAAAAACAAGAAGCAATAATGACATGATCTGGGTAATTGTTGACCGATTGACGAAGTCGGCTCACTTTTTACCTGTGCCGAGTGACGTGACCCTGGAGGGACTGGTGACACCGTACATTGATGATATTGTCATCCTTCTTGGGGTTCCAGTTAGTATTGTTTCAGACCGTGACCCGAGGTTCACCTCTCGATTCTGGTCAATTTGTCAGAGAAGGTTGGGAACAGAGCTACGTTTGAGCAATGTGTTCATCCTCAGACCGATGGACGGCCGGAGAGGACCATTCAGACTTTAAAGGATATGCTGAGGGCTTGCGCACTAGACCTCAGAGAGAACTGGGATGGTATGATCAAGCTAATTGAGTTCTCATACAACAATAGCCACCATAATACCATCGACATGACACCCTTTGAGACGCTCTATGGACGTAAGTGCAGGTCCCACTGTTCGTGTGAACGAGGTTGGCGAGCGTACTATTACCGGCCCTCAGTTGGTCGAACATACTAGAGAAAAGGTGAAGTTAATACGTGATAGGCTCAAGGTTACGTAAGACGGAAGTAAGAGTTGGGCAGATTCAATGAGGCGTCCTTTAGAGTTCGATGTGGGCGAGAAGTTTATTTGAGAGTGTCGCCTATGAAGGGGGTTTCACGATTTGGTTTGAAGGATAACTGAGGCCCCACTACATTGGCCCATATGAGGTACTCGAGAGGGTCGATACATTGGCCTACCGATTAGCGTTACCCCCTGCCTTGGCTCAGGTTCACAGCGGGTTTCATGTTTCTCACTTGAGGACATATGTTTCGGATCGGAGCCATGTTTTAGATGCGCCACCGTTGAGAATTCGACCGGACACGACCTATAAGGAGACTCCTATCAGGATCGTGGATCGCAAGGACCAAGTTTGAGACACAGAGTCATCCCTGATGTTAAACTCCAGTGGACAAATCACAACGAGCGCAAGGCGACTTGAGAGATCGAGGAGCATGTGCGAGAGAGATATCTACAGCTCTTCGAATAAGGTATGTCAAGTTTCGAGGACGAAACTTTTTGTAAGGGGGGTAGGATGTTACAGTCGTGAAAAAAAAGGGAATAAAGAAATAATAATAATATATGATGATAATAATAATAATAATAATAATAATAATAATAATAATAATAATAATAATAATAATAATAATAATAATAATAATAAAGATAAAAGAAAAACAAAGGGGGAATAGTAATAAAATGAAGGATAGAGATAAATACAATTAAATGGTAAGTAGAGTTACACTAGGAAACCTAAACCAAAATCTAATGGGAAACCTAAAATCTACCCTAACCCCCCCCCCCCCCCACGATATATATACATATATACGCATAACAAAAAAACCCCGCCCAGCCGCACACACGCACACGAACAAGAAAAAAAAGAAAAAGAAAAGAGAAAAAAAAGAGAGAAGAAGAAGGCAAGCGAGGCCCCGAACCCAAGTTTTCATCCGTTGAATTTATTCGTGTTATCATCAATCGAGGTATGTGCCTCTTTCCCCCTCAAACGGGTATAATACATGCATGCTTTGATGATATATTTATGTGATTCGTTGTTTTTACTTGTTTAATATGTGAATTTTGTCTTGTTTTATATGAGAAAGCATGAGATGTGTTGTATATGGCTTTATGTGTATGTGCGTGTGTATTGAAATTGATGGTTGTTGTGATTCGGATTGGAAACACCCTTGAATCAAATCAAAAGGTTGAATATTTTCACACTTAGGGTTCTTTAAAATAGCGTTTTGGCCTTAGAATAAGTTCATCTAGCCCGGAATAGGTTGGGATTGGGTTGAAAGTCAAAATAATGGGTCTGACGGACAAGTTTCAGGGGGTGACGCGTGGGGCCCACGCGCGGCCCCTGACGGCGCGTCCGGACACGTGATGACGTGTCCACCTTCAAAAGTTGCTTCTTGTTATAACGAGTCCAACGCAACTGGTTTGAGGTCAATCGGAGTTAAAACCAAGATTTTATGGAGGTTAGAAGGAAATAGGAAAAAATAAAAAAAAATGTTGTTGGACCGGCCAGGCTGCCGGACCGGACCGGATGGCCAGCAGACCGGACCAGGTAGCAGGCCGGCCCAAACCGAAAAATAAAAAAAAATCTGGAAATTAATTTCTGAAATGAATAAATAATAAATAATTAATTAAAATTAGTTTAAAATTCCAGAAAAATATATTTAATTATCAGGAAATTCTAAATAAATTCCAGAAAATATAAAGGGTTAAAATTAAATTATTTTCACTTAATTTATGAATTTTGGTAAATGTAAATAATTAAAAATAATTAGTAGTAAATGGAATTAATTAAGGAAAAATCAGTAGAAAATTCTAGAAAATTAATACAAGCTAAGAAAAAATAAGGGGATGTTAAATAACAACTTTCCAATATTCAAAAATTTTACGAAGCCAAATATTGAGTGCCGGAGATGGTGAGGATGGGCGTACGGGCCCCAGACGACTTTGTTGTTGCATTCATGGCAAGTGCATTTGCATGAGGTATACTACGTTTATAGGGCGTGGGTATCAGGATGACTTACCGTGTCTATAGGGCACCGGGGTCATGAGACAGGCCGCGTCTATAGGGCGAGGGTGTCCAAACGGCAAGTGGTGGCTAGAGACCACGACGCTGGATTTAGGACCCGGGGATCATGCATTGCATATAGGTCTAGGTGCATATTGCATGACATGATTCTTGTTGCGTGTGACACGTTGATTCAGCATGCATCACGAACTTGCGCATTTTTATGTGGAGTGCTCTAATTATCGCACTTACTTTATCTTATGTGGTTTTATCTTATATTTATGTGCTATGTGGTTTTATCTTATATTTATGTGCTATGTGGTTTTATCTTATATTTATGTGCTATGTGGTTATATCATATCTATGTGCTATGTGGCTATATCATTTTGGTATGTACGTTTTATATTTGTTTGAGGCGGACATCTACTGGGTGATTTCTGTCACTCACCCCTACTTCCCAGGTGAGCCGGATGAGGACTACGAGCGCATCTTCGTTGAGGACGGGAAGGACATAGTAGAGTGGGCTGGTTGATAGCTGCATCTAAGATACGATGGGACTCTGCAGCTGATTGTTCTTAGTTATCTTTGGGGATTTTCACAGACTTCTTTATTGTTTTATTGTCAGACTTCCTTTTATTTAGTGATGTAATAACAATTATTCAAGTTTAATTTAAGTTATGATTTACGTTTCTGCGAAAAATTTTCTACGTCATTTCTGACAAGTAAGAGATTGATTCAACGCTTTGTATTCTCTTTAGCGAGATACGACGGGTGCACTGTTCCCGAGGTTAGGGCTCGGAAGCGGGGCACTACAAAAGGCTAAACTCAAAATGAGAGAAGGAGATCATCTCTTAGTCCTATCTTCCAAAACCTTTCTCCTAATGTGAATTTGCCTTTTAAAAAGTATACAATAGGCGTGTAGTGTGTTTGAATTTCACCCATTACACATTCAAGTATGTGTCGTCACAAAAGTGTGTGCCTTTAGAAAGAATTTACACTAACAAAAAAAAAAAATTGGAAGATGAGACTAGGAGGGATCTCTTTGTTAGTGTATGTACCTTAGGCCATGATTTGGATATTTATGTTATACATTTATTATGAATAAAAGAGGTTTTATTATCATTATTGTTTGTTAGTATGTTACACAATTTTGATATATGTCCCTGATTTATTATTGTTGTAGAGATAAAATAATTTATAATCAGTATGAGTATTGATTGGATAATCATGAGATGATTATGTGTATGGTGATACAAATCAATTTCATAGATACTTGTTAGAGAACAGTGTATTGGATAGACCCATCATGAGATTACTACATGGATTAGCGTCATAAGTAAATCTCATGATAGTCATGTTTTAATCCTTTGACTTGAGATTGTCATAGTTTCCAATATACGGACTATTATATTTTGACATGATCAAACGTTATCCGTAACTGGATAATAATAAAGGTCATGATTGAATGTGATAGAAATTATGTAGAGGATATTGAACAATCAAGATAGAATTTGTCCCTCTCTTTTGAGAGAGATATCTTTGGGCCCCTCGATTAGTGAGACTGTGAAATGCATGGTCGTGCTCAAATGAATTGATAGTGTGTTCAATATCATTTGTTTTATCAGTCTACTTAGAGATCGAGTAATCATATGTTTGAACAATATAAGTATGACGCTGACCATGACTTATGTTCAAACTAGATATCGTGTGACAAAGGGATTAATGCATGTGCTATTATTAGGCTAGTTGGACTGTACTCGTATTAACTGGGTAGTCGTAATGCATTGCTAGAGGCCAATTACGACTTGTTGATTTAATAGAGATTTAATCAACTACCAATTAATATGGGCCTATCGGGTCACACACAAGAATACGTATGGCTGAGATTAATAATATTAATAATATTAATATTGGACATTAATTATTATTATTATCGTTTTTAATATTAATAATATTAATATTGGATATTAATTATTATTATTATTTTCGTTTTTTATGTATATATTTATATCATCGGATAATAACAATAGAATCCATATCTGATATGGATTTTGATTGGTTTTTATCTAATCCTAATGGAATCCGTATTTGGTGCGGATTGTGATAGGCATTAACCAATCCGATCTGGAATCGGATTTTGATATCTATATATATGTATATAGCATGGAGTATCTCGTACACTGAGCAATCAACAGAAAACGAAACCCTAGAATCGTTTTTGAGAAAAACCGAGTTCTTCAGCCGCGCCGTTTCAAGAGCTAGCACTCCGGGCGGAAGCATTCGTGTGGATATCGACAGAGGGTAATCGTGTCATCGCACCTCCTACGTTCGCACGTTCTACGTCTGCAGATTTCGAATCTATAGAGGTATAGTTTTTGATTTCTTTCATCGAATTAAACGAACAGCATGGATCCTTGGTAGGAAATCGGAGATCAAGTTTTGTTTTCCGTTGCGTGTTTTTGCAGTGATCTCGTCGGATTTCCTAACACTCTTCATCAAAAGGGAGCCTAAATTTCTAATCAACATGGGAACGGTCGAGTGCTCGTCACACAAAACAAGAGATACGCTCCACATCTACGTGGGCGAGGCAGACATGAAAACGTCTGTTGAGACCAAGGGAGTTGACCGAGTTCCATCGTGCCCACAACCCTAAGAATGGGTCATGCATAGTTTGCAAGCACCGTGGCAACCAGTGACCAATACGTAGGAGTAGTGATATGTTTTTCGTGAGGCTATCTAAAAATAGTGATATGTCTATAGTTCGTTAGCGGAAATAATGATTGTATTTTTTGAGGCCTTCATTTTTAATAAAATTCCAACTAGAAGCATACAAGTACTATAATGTGCTTCTCCATGGGTATCTGGTAACCATGTATGTAGAGGTATAATCGGTGATTTGACAGCAAAAGCAATAAAAAAGCCAATATAGAATAGTATTTCTAAGGCCGCAGGATACGACTGATTGGCTAATGTTTCAAAATTTAATGTTGGTTCATTAGAACCATATAAACCGATACCAAGAACTCCCATTAATAGAAAAACGGAGCCTCCCGCCGTGTACAAAATAAATTTTGTAGCCGAATACAGACGTTTCTTTCCTCCCCACATGGATAGAAGTAGATAAACGGGAATTAATTCTAACTCCCACATGATGAAAAAAAGTAAAAGGTCTCGAGAAGAAAATGATCCTATTTGCCCGCTGTACATTGCTAACATCAGGAAATGAAATAATCGAGAATCTCTAGTAACCGGCCAAGCCGATAAAGTA
>AP025072.1:26138665-26206165 GCA_036186865.1 Eustoma russellianum
AAAGCCACTCATACCCGGTAATGCAAGCGAAGCCATGGAAAAGCTACTAAACATCGTGAATACTTTTGGCATTGGGATAGCTATTGCGCCCATTTCGTCAAGATAAACAAGACGTATTCGATCATAAGCCGTCCCCGATAAGAAAAAAAGTGCAGCACCAATAAACCCATGAGATATTATTTGTAAAAGAGCTCCATTAAGTCCTGTATCACTTATCGAACCAATTCCTATAATTATAAAACCCATATGAGATATAGACGAATACGCTACTCTTTTTTTTAAATTCCGCTGGCCGAGAGATGTTGAAGCCGCGTAGATTATTTGGATTGTGCCCACTATCACTAACCAAGGGGAAAATAGATAATGGGCGTGAGAAAATAATTCCATATTGATTCGAACCAACCCATATGCTCCCATTTTTAATAAGATTCCAGCTAGAAGCATACAAGTACTATAATGTGCTTCTCCATGGGTATCTGGTAACCATGTATGTAGAGGTATAATCGGTGATTTGACAGCAAAAGCAATAAAAAAGCCAATATAGAATAGTATTTCTAAGGCCTCAGGATACGACTGATTGGATAATGTTTCAAAATTTAATGTTGGTTCATTAGAACCATATAAACCGGTACCAAGAACTCCCATTAATAGAAAGATCCATTTTTCCGTCAAAATAAAGTTGTCAAATTCTATTATGATGCAGAAGACAACACATAAAATATTGAATTTACTTTACTTAAAACTGTATTCAACAATAAATTCCCTCACAAATTTGTGTTGTGTCCTAGATTATTTTATGGTTAGCTTTTCAAATAGTTCAAAATAAGATATCTAAAAATATCAATATTCGAGACAGGAATAAGTAGATTATCCCTATCTGAATGGAGTTAGATTCCGGTCTAAACTTGGTCATGCGAAATCAAGTCTGTATTTATACATTAGTTATTAAATCTGGACCGGACATCAAACCGATGAAAACGCTGAGTCAACAAGTTACTGGTTCAACCGGTAGGTCACCGGGCCAACAGTGGGTCACATATATTAATTAAATAATATTAGTTATATAATTACCATAAGATATAGACATACACAAGAGTAGAAATCATTCATGTTATATGTTCGAATTCTAATGCGTATTACACAATACAAGCCATATGCTGATCAGTATCAAAATCCTATCAAAGTCTCATCCATTACTAGACTTAGTCAAAAAAATTCAACATTCAAAAACTCATACAAAATCTATTTAGGGGTGCCCGACCCAGATATAGATTTTGGTCTTCTTCGTATAGGATATAACCCGACAAAGTGGAGTACCGTACCACAAAGAAGGAAGCCCTCCATACACACACATACAAAACTTGGATGCTAGTTATAAAAATTACGTCCAAAAAAATCGACTTGTAATTTTTCATTGACATCTTTTAGCGTGTAAGGAGAAATAAAAGAGTTTTTCTTTTGTTTTTACGTTTCCTATATTTTAACAAGTCATTTCTCAGATTTATATTGTATTGTCACGTGATGTGTATTTTAATATTAAAAGCATTTTTTTTGTATTTTCTGAATGTTCTCACTAACACACTAGCACATCATATCCATGTTATTATGTTATTTATGCAGATATATATAGAGCATCTTTTTTGTATTTTCTGAATGTTCTCACTAACACACTAGCACATCATATCCCTGTTATTATGTTATTTATGCAGATATATATAGAGCCGTGTGTCTCACTGGAATCAGACTCCTCATCCCTTGAGATAGAGATATTGTCTGCCTACCACTTACCCTCCTCAGACCCTAACGATAGTTTTTGCTGTCGTTGTGATATATTGGATACGGATGATGAGGATGATGTCACGACCCAACCGAGTCACCTGGTTTCTAGTTGAACCTTCGGGTCACAAAGGGTCAAAGTGGGTCAAATGCTTAACTGGTTTAAAGGTTAACCCGACCTGGTGCCTGGGTCACTGGGTTGACCTGTCCAACTGCGGGGCCAGACCTGATTTTATAAATACGATTTATACCATGTTCAGAGCCGAGGGTCTCACTGGAAGCAGACTCTCTATCCTTGTAATAGAGGTATTGTTTGCCTACCACTTAACCTCCCCAGACTCTAACGATAGCTTTTACTGTCGTTGAGATATACTGGATCCGGATGATGATGATTTATACCATGTCCAAGTTAACGAAAATACAAATAAATCCCAAGTTCACGAATAAACGAAATTACTTGTAACCTTCAATAACAAAATACCTGAATAGTTTTCCAATTAAGGAAAAAAGAGGAAAAGTAGAACATCCAAAACATTACTATTCTCGTTTCTCTATATTCTTGTCTTTTTTTTCTTTCTATACTTTCGCAATCCTTTTTGTAAGTTATTATATTTTAGGTTTCTTGACAAGAAACATACAAAAACAAACACAGTATAAATATAAAAAATCAAAAAAAAAATGAGGATAATGACCAGAGGAATTCGGATACTGAAATTCAGGATCTTGAAATGACAAAAGGCCGTGTTTGGAGACAAACCGAAGTGCCATGCAGTAACTCATCGCTATTGCCACTACCCTCAAGAAACTATTGCATACTCAGACAAGAAAATGCTTACAAGATACAACCACTATCCTTTGATATATGAACTCATGAACCAATTAACACACATACAGATTTCCAAAAGAAGTCTTTTGTGTGTGCACTCAAGCCATTGTAATCTACAACTTCAAAGCAATTATGGCAAGAGACTTTCGCCACAGTCGTTGGCAAAACCTACTCATCAATTTCCATATTAAGAACAGCTTCAAGATACCCGGTTGGAGACGGTTTGGGAGAGGGATCTAAGCTGTGTGTTCCATTTCTCTATTGCAGCATACTTCTTCATTCCCTTTGAACTGTATCATGAATTCCAGCCAGAGAGCTCAACATCAGTTACACGAAAAACAAATAAAGATCAATCATAGACGGAAAAGAAAAAATGAGGGAGCTGAACAGTAGTAAAGGATGTAAAATTGCTAGATATCAATGTAAACAAGGAAGAAAACGAGGGAGATGTAAGTCTGACCTGTCACCGCGTTCCAAAAGACGGTTCACTTGATCGATATGCCCATGGATTCGATTATCTAAGATAAGAGAAACCAACAAATCCTCTACATCTTTTTCTGGTACATTGAGCTCCTGCATGAACAAGACACAAGATTCCATCAAAGTAATGCAAAATGTAATTACATCAAAGAAACTTCATTCCATCAAAGTAATGCAAAATGTAATTACATCAAAGAAACTTCATTCGCTACGACCAACATACCACAGGTTCCCTTCCCCATAACAAAGAGAAAAAAAAAAGAAACATAAACATAAAAGCACCATACAAAGAATAAACAATTAAAAAAGATCTTTCCAAACCGGATAAATTTACTTGTCAAAAACTGCATCCATTCATTTGGTATGCACGAGAACACAAACAAGAATACTGGTGATACTACTACAATTTCCCTCATTCATTTGGTATGCACGAGATGTTTCCACGGCACAATGGAACGATAATGATATGATTGCACCCACACTCCTGCTCTTCTTTATTAAGTTGAAAGGAAAACAATCTTACCATAAACAAGACAAGCTTTTGCCATAATGAGGCTACCAGAACCTTGAAATTCTTCTCAAAATACACAGAATCCAAAACACAAGCACAAGGAGATGTATCTAGCGCATCTGAGCACAATACCTTTGATATGAATGGGAGTCGAATCCTTGTGTATGGTTTTATAAGCTTTAGAAGCACTTGGGTTCTGACATTCTTCAACAGATCTTCAATGTAATTTCGAATGAATGGATCATCCATTATGGTCCTCCTATTACTCTGCAGATATTTGTGACAGAGGGGACAAAATAAAACACCTGAATAGATTATTCGAGAGAGCTAATGGAATAACATATTTTGATTCAAGTTACCTTGAGAATTTTTTCAAACTCCAAGATTTCATTCCGTTGATAAGCAGCTATAAGGTTTGTCATAGCCAGTATCTCTGGATCATTTTTGTAGCTACACAACAGCATAAAATGTCAGTAAATGCTCTTCAAAAGGAGAATTTCTTCTTTTTTTTTTGGTGTGTGTGTACTGCTCTCTCGTTCACTATAAACATAGTTGTATAAAGGTCAATTTTATGCACACACGATCCAACACACTCCCCTCTCCCTCCCCCCCCCCCTCTCTATGGGGGCCCTGGGTGGGTGAGTCTTTCTAAAGAGGAAACATGGAGGAAAGGGTGGGAAACCATGAATAAGTGCAAACAAGAAAACAGGAGGGCATAAAAAGAACTATGCATCTGTAAGTTCAAGCATACGGTTTTGCTTCTTGACCATCAAAAGGATTCACTTGAGATTCCATCAGCATATTTGCCAGAACCAAGTACCTATCATGAAAAGGGGCAAGAGAGTAAGCGTATACATACATGGCAGGTAATTAGTTTCTTCCATGCAGAGGACACACATGTTACATTAACCACACAAAAGACAACCAAAAGGTTGGCTGATTCTGCAGCCTGACTACCTTCACAGAAAACATATCCAGAGATTGTGCATAGGGTCCGCATACTGAAAATTTAAGCCTTGGTACAAGTGCAAATAGAAACTTCAAGAAATTAACCAACTGAAACATGTAATCTGAGAAATTAACAAAGTCTCGTAACTCTAATCACAATTCTATCATTATGATTCAAACAACTCAAAACCCTTGCATTCTACTTAAGACGATTCGAGAAAAATTTTCTCTCACAAAAAGATGATTTGCTCTTTGAATCAGTCAAACCATATTCAGAATATGTGGAAGGGGAAAAGAACTCTTTACGGAGTAATACCAGTATCCTGCCAACATTACCACTATCGATATTCTATCACTCTATGTGATGACTGAAAAACTTCAAAAGTCATATCAAACTAAACCATGACTCTAAATTGCATTCAAGTTGAGCTTAATCCACACTTACAGACTACTGAATAATATTTTGAATCCCGCTTATAATCACATCACAACCAAGTGAACCCTGAAGGATCAAAGATATATTAGACTCCGCAAACAAAACCTGTAAAATCCTGAGAAACTAGAACTCGAAGAACCAATAGAACATCAGTTCTATTAAAGCTTAAAATTTGTCAGACCATTCAGTGCTGTTCCACTGTATAACTGCACTTGCTGCATGTAGCTGACAAACACAACCATACAGACACCAAGATATAACACTTCTCTCATCACAAAGTGGTGAATGAGAAGTTAAGACAGGTTTTACATCAGCCAACTGAAGCATAAAAAAAATGTTCATCGATGATAACATGCAAGAGGAATAATGAATGAGGTTCACACAAAAGCACCTCTACATTTCCTTTACAAGAATCTAAGGAAGTCCCGTGGAGCCCAAATATAAATCCATTTATACTCAAATTCGATGCAGATTTACTTTTATAATCAATTCCGTAAGTTCATATTAGTGGCAGAACCAGGTCACTTAAGCTATCCAGAAGCACAAATCAGCTATTTTTCCTTTGATAATGGACAAATTCAAGCATAGGTAGAAACAGTATGAACTCAAGGCACATGATTCATCCATCTGAAGGATTATACAAGCATATCAGTTGGACTGAAGTGCAATTCGGGGGGAGCGGGAAAAAAGAGAAAAGAGGGGGGGGGGGGGCAAAAGAAAAATCAAACATGCAGCTAAAAGAAAAAGAATTGACATACTTCAAGCACTGGATTCGTCTGTGATTTCCAGCTTCATCATAGTTCTTAAAAGCTTCAAAGAAGTCAGTAGCTGCATCTGCCCACTGCCGCTCCGCCATGTGCATTTTCCCCCCACATTCACGTATTATACCCATTATTCTAGGATGAGGTATTGCTGACTTGATGGACAGAGCCTTTTGGTATAGTTGCTGCAGCAAAGACCATACCGTTTTGTCACTCTCAAGATAATATATTGAGGGACCAGTGAAATGCATCACTGAAGGATTACCACTAATATATGTATGAAACAATCTACTGAGATATTTTGAAACACCCATGAAAATAAATGCATATAAACTTCTTCATTTGATGAAAATGTTAAGCAATCTTTTACAAATTACTGAAACTCACAATACAGATTATGTTTACGCCAACGAGTAGTTTGATACGGAATATAATCCAGTCATCTCTCATCATTTTCACCGTTATGACAAGCATCTCTGTAAGGTAAGGACCTTACAAAACCAGTGGCAATTATAGAAAAGGGAATTGTTAAATTAAGAAATCAGTAAAAGGATGCACTTTAAGAAGTCAAAGCATCCAAAGAGACAACTCACATTCTTGAGGGAGAAAAATTATCATCTCTTACACAAAAATGTGGAATTTCAAAACCATTTTCCCCAAATGCATAATACCTAAGTTGTCTCACTAGCTCCCGAGTCAAATTATGTGTACGGAAGGATTCAAACTGAGCTCTACTGGTAAAGATCATCGCATTTATTGGTACCAATCCAGGTTCAAATGAAGCAAAAAAGAAACGCATTTATGTGAAATCACCATCTCATTTAAGGAGGATTTATGTTATTACCGAGACCCAAATGGGAAAAAAAAAAATAATGATGTATTTACGTTAAATTACCATAAGAGAAATTCATAAAATTTATACTTAACAGCCCCCATCCCCCCCCCCCCAAAAAAAAAAAAAAATACCACATATGGACTTGATGCGACATCCATAACAATAGTAGACATTAGCAGCAGCAGCAGTACTAATTTTCAGAAAATGGAGCTTCAGGAGGGCCATTTGCTCTAATACCATGTTAAATTATCGTCTTGTGTAAAAGCTTAAGTTGTTAGATTGAAAACTAATTTATACGCTTACCAATTATATCTAAATAAGTTTATTCAACCACACCAACACCCAAAGGGGAAATAAAAGAAATATTGCAAAGGGTATTAAATGTCAAAATGTACTGAACCTGCTCCTTGCCAAACAGCAGGAAGGAAAAAGAGGATAGTAATGCACCAAGAAAAACACGACAAAAGAAGCAAAGGAAAATAAGTGAAAGGTGATGTACTAATAGAAAAATGATTGATAGTCAACTCCAGGATCACAAACCTTCAGCTTCTTGTTATTCTTGGTCTCAGTGTACATTTGAATCTCGACCGCGTACACCTCCAGTAATTGTGTTCCCTTCTTTTGGTCATCTGTGCCATCATCTTTTTGGCAAGACTTGTGGAGATCCTTCAATATCTGATTAAATAAACGGAATTACAATCCTACACCAAATAGCTACTCATCTAGTTGGTGTAGCAAGAAAAAGAAAATATTCTAGTTGAATTGCTTGGAAGCCGAAAAGAAAAATATTACCTTGCTCATTCTACCATATTCACCCATATCAAACCAAATCTTACAAAGCTTCAGGTTAGTCTTGAACCACAACCGCTGCAGAAACAAAATAGCTCTAAACACATGAGAAAAAAGGACTTATCAACTCCAAACAAGATATTTTGTTTTAAACCAACCTCGTTTTTTGCCTCTTCAAGTGCCTTCAAAGTAGTCTGATAGAATTCCTGCAGAAGACTAAAGTTCTGGCTAGCCGAGCCAGACACGTAATCCATAATGTTGTTTATACATTTTTCGCTATAATTCCGAGTCACTGCTGATTTTATGTAAGTAAGCATATTTCTGTATGCATCCATCATTTCTTCGTATCTACCCAGTTTATAGTACAGCTTCACAGTCTGCTTCAGAGCTTTAAATCCCCTAAAAAAGAGTCAACACTCAGCCTGAGACGGGATGACAAAGATGGGCATGAAGCAGCTAAAAAGCTGAGAACAAACTGCACAGCCTCACTTTGCAGAAATAGGAAGATTGAAAAATTGAGGTAGACAACAGATTTCAATAAGCTTCTAGAGTCACTTCTCCACCAGATCAGCATCTTCCATCCCCTCGTACCACACACCCTAACAGTCCCTAGTCTTTCCCCTTATAGATTTATATATACAGCCATGATACCAGTTTCCAATGCATTCATATCCAATCAATATCTAGGTAGGATAACATGATAAGACTTATTCCAAAAAGTAAACCCCTTGATGAAATGGATGCTCTTTTACTAGGATTCCTCCCACGTAGTAGTTAAGAACATCTAGTTGAAGTAATGAAATTACTCAAGTCATAAAAACTACTCCGAGATCTCTTTTCGATAAACTGCAATTTCCAAATAACATGGTTTATGCGTGTGTCGTACACACACACATCACATATAGATATGCACAAACACACATACACACACACATATATACACATATGAAGACAGGCACACATACATTTTGAGGAACATACACCTCTAAATATAAATCACCCCAGCCGCAAGCAAAGGAGACAAACTTAAAAATGCCTGAGTTTGCATCCTCTTTATCACTAAGACAAAAATTGGTGTAGAATTCAAATTTGAACTTAAAAATATTAGCTCTTGGCTCCTTCAAAATTCACGAAATAAAATTTGCCTCCACATTGAAATTCAAGTTCAAGCTGACAGCAACCAAATCTGAATCAAGATTTTGGTCGGCGGACCCCTAATAACTAGTGCAAAGCTCAAAACCTTTGCATTTCTTAACCTAGGAACTGAAATGTGACTTACTAGTCCAACAAGGTAAAATGAAGATTACACATCACAATCACAGCTGCATCGCATTATCATTTTAATGCCCGTCATATTAAGGAAAATATCATCCTTACTATCCAAGATCTGTCACAGTCCATTGCACCATCAAAGGCAAAAGCGACACCATACACGGAGTCATTTCAAAGTAGTTCTTAAATAGCATACGTGCAAGTTATTTCTCAAGATATAATATATTTGAGAAGTCAAACTAATAACAAATAAATTAAGAAACAGAAGCAAGAAAACTTGCATTCAACCAAGCAAGATGAATTCTTTAACAGCCAACACATGAAAATTAAGTAAAATAGATTACAGTACAACTTTAAACCTTTGTTAAGTCCTTCCGTCCCCGGGAAAAAGATATCCACTTATGAAAGTCAAATAGAGTCAACCAGTAACTTGGGGACATTCAAACTCACCACTCAGCTTTTGTGGGCTCCATCTGAACTACTTCAGCAAAACCTTCCAGGGCTCCTTCGGGATTAGTTTCTACCAAGCCTAAACGATAAAAGAACAAATCAAAGAGAAGTTCAAGTAGAAGAAGCAAACTCCTTTTCATGAATACTAGGAAAAATTTTCAACATCATTCATTGAACAAAGACACAAGATACCAAATTGATAGAAAATTCAAAATACATTATAATAAACAGGGACAGCTTGGGACAGTAAAATGTACACCAGTAACTAGAGTACGAGAATTCAAATGAGCAATGTAAAATTGGACAGCAGTTACTTTTCAATCTTGAATTTTCATTTTGGAGTGATAACAATGCCATACTAACAAAATAAATATATACTGGGTCATGCAAATACATCTATCAAGTAAAAGAAAATCTTAAGAAGTCCCAAATTCTCAGACCGTTCAATTCTTAATGGATAATGTCATACCATGATCGATCTAATCTAGAAGATACTCCTTCCTGTCATAACGCAAACTTAAGCATTTGCAATTAACCTCAATTCATGAATGTAGCCAACAATACCATCTTCTCCAAAGTCTAAAATCCCGCATGATTGTCTAGGAAACATACCAGCAAGAATCAAACCATTTCAGAATCTAGCATATTCGCAGCGTCTGCACTAGTGTGCATTATCTATCTTGTGTGAGACTAGAGGAGTGGGGTGGTGCTTTAGAGAAAAGGCCTAAGGATTAGTCGTTCCAAGACTGAATATCTGCACTGCGACTTCAGCGGCGCAGCCGACGATGAGAATAGCCAACTCACCATCGAAGGTCAAGTGGTCTCAAAGGTAAGTAAGTTCAAGTACCTAGGATCATTTATACAGAAAGATAGGGACATAGAGAGTGACGTAGCACACCGAGTTCAGACAGACTGGTGTAGGTGGAGGGCGGCCTCAGAGGTGCTGTGTGACAAGAATTTTCCAATTAAATTAAAGGAAAAATTTTATAGGGTGACAGAAAGGCCGGCAATGTTATATGGAACAGACTGCTAGGCCATCAAGAGGACAGTTACAGAAGATGGAAGTTGCAGAGATGAAAATGCTGAGGTGGATGTGTGGACATACAAGGCTAGACAAGATAAAAAATGAGGTATACAGAGAAATGTCAGGGGTAACTAGTGTAACAGATAAGATAAGCGAGGGAAGACTGAGATGGCTTGGGCATGTCAAGATGAGACAGACAACGGCGTCTGTCAGAGCAATTGAAAGCTTCACTGTAGAAGGGAAGAGGAGTAAGGGCAGGCCCAAATTGACGTGAGATAAGCAGATTAGACATGACTTACTAGAGTTGCAACTCTCTGAGAACATGGTTCAGGATAGGAGTTCATGGAGGCAGAGGATTAAGGTTAAGGAGAGGTAGACAGGATATAGGGCACCTTAGAGCATACTTAGAGGAGTAGATAGTATTTGCACTTTAGTTTGACTTTGCATATTTTGTTTGGTCTTATCTTGCAATTATTTGTACATGTTCACTATTATGACTATTTTAATATCAGAAGACTTTTGTATATGTTTAAATTCACTTTGCACTTGTTTGTTTATGTTCTGCCGTTGTTTAATATTATATATACATATACATGTTATGAGTATTTTAATATCGACAGCCTCCTCTTTGTATTTCCTGAATTATCTCACTAACACACTAGCACATTATATCCCTATTATTGTGCCGTTTAGACAGGTACATATAGAGTCGGAGGTCTCACTAGAAGCAAACTCTCTATCCTTTGGGATAGAGGTATTGTTTGTCTGCTACTTACCCTCCTCAAACCCTAGCGATAGCTTTTGCTGTCGTTGGAAAATATTGGGTACGATTGATTGATTGATGATTGATTGTTGTGCTTCTGCATCAATTGAACTTTATTAAGCTTAAGCTCTTAGCCGATGATATTAGATACAAATAGTTGATATAAGCATCAACTGAACTCTGCAAAGCTTAAGTGCATTATCATACTTCCATTTCTCACAATCAACTCTCAAGTAACTCACTGCTCTTGATGTAATACTACTCTCCTAGCATACAAAAAGCTAGTTTTAGGCCCAGCCTTTTGGAGGGTCATACTCACCTGCTCATTGAAGCCGCCTTTTCGAGAATATATATTAATCCTAAATCACACAGAATTATAACTGTACATAAGACCAAATGATATTATATACACGGAATAGAGTACAAGCAAGTGAGATAGCTTTAAAGCTAACCAACTATTAATCTTGTTGTTTAACTTGTCCACTAAAGGACCACAATTAGCATAAGCAAGCTTCCCATTCAGAAATACAACATCAAGTTATTTGATTGATAAAGACCCCAAAGGCATACCCAGTATGTCAGAAATGGCTTTCTTCTTAGAATATGTGGACCCAGAGACAGACTACACACTTCTGAAGATTGGGTCCAAGTCCAGAAGTCCCCCCTTAGGCCTTCAGTATATCTTTTATAATCTTCACTGAAGGTTCATCAGCACTAGCAAGGATGGACAAGTCATCAACAAAAGGCAAGGAGCTGAGCTCAATGGTATCACATTTGGGATGGTATTTGAATTAAGAAGCATCAATATTGGCTTTAGAAGTTGGGTGAAGTCTTCCATCTCTAGAATGGACAGGTAAAGAGATAAAAGATCACCTTGCCTGAACCCCTAGCGGCTTTGAAATTGTCAATCAAAGAACTAGAACAATAATATTACCCCCATTGCCTTAGAGGCTCCCACCTATGGCGGGGTATAGGGGGTCGGATGTACGCAACCATACGCATGTGTTAGAAACACATAGAGGTTGTTTTCCGATGACCCATAATGAAAATTGCGCCAAGCTGTGTCGATCAAATGCTACTTCACAATATAAGAAACGCATACAATTTAATTAGAAAGGAAGTTGTAGAGATACACGGATGAACCCGATTAATCAACCTCTCGGAGAATTTTAAAGACTTAAAGATTACTATTAGGTTACTCTAGTTTACAGTGTCAAAAGCTGGTGGTCTAGGTACTAGCTTATATGCCAAAGAAAGCTAGTGGTTGGGGTATTCCTGACCCAATTCATGTAAATAATAGTTATATAAAGAAAAGCATTTGGCACATTTGTGAAGAAAAGAAAATTCTATGAGTCAAACGGATACAATCTATGATTCTAAAAGGTAAATCGCTACTGGAGGTGGAACTAAAGCAATTAGACTCTTGGATGTGGAAGAGAATATCATGGAACAGAGACCAATTTTCACAGTTCATAAAGAGAATCATTAGACATAGGGCTTCACCATCCTTCTGATTTGATCCTTGGTATCCTTTAGGTTTGCTGGTAAAAAACTATCCAAAACTGAGAAGGAAGCTAAATGTTAGAATGGAAACAAAAGTTGAAGATGTTCTGGTGGAGGGCTTTTGGAGGCTGAATTATAA
This sequence comes from Eustoma russellianum, assembly GCA_036186865.1. Lineage (NCBI taxonomy): Eukaryota > Viridiplantae > Streptophyta > Magnoliopsida > Gentianales > Gentianaceae > Eustoma > Eustoma russellianum. Next base: position 26,151,179 of record AP025072.1, read on the forward strand.
CAGAGGCTTGGGTACACAAGTTCTCAGTTTCTACGATGTCTGCAAAAGTCTTAAGCCCTCTCAAGGGCCATATTGTTGGAAGTGGCCCCTAGCCCAAAATTTACAGTGAAGAGTGATACCTCAGCAAAATCCTTGTGTTCCCAACTGTTAACTGGAAAAATTTGTCTAGAGTAATCATCATCTCTCTAGATATGTAGTCATTCTTTGGCTTGCATTTTGAAAGAAGATGATTACTCAAGACAATTGGGTATTATTTACATGAAATAGACATTGTTCCATTATTGATACTAATGTTTGTATGTTTTGTAGCAGGGAGCCTGAAGAACATGATCGTCTTTTCTTCAAATGTCCATATTCCAAATCTATCTACAAGACTGTTTTGAAGCAGTTAAAGTGCAAGGTCTTCATCTACACATGAAACAATCAAAACACTTAGATGGTGACCAACTGTTGGATCTCTAAATTCCAAGGGGATATTATTTTCTTTGCTCTGGCAGCCACTGTATACTCACTTTGGAGAAAAAAGAACTCAAGATTGCATCAAGCCACTCAGAGAATTTAACAAAGCGTCATGAAGGATGAATTGCATAACATTAGATTCTTTGCTACTTCTTGGTACGGCATCAAAATGAAGAAACTAGGGAATTGCCATAGATTTCGGCCTTCCCATGAAGATGCTCAAAGTTCACAACTAGACGAAGGTCTGCTTTCTGTTATCTAAATTGACAGTTGCACCTTTTGCCTCTGGTCCTATTTTACTAGTCATTTTCGCTTCCCTATCCCTGGATTTTAAGCCTCCTTTTCATCCTTTTCATCTCTCTAGACTCTATTTATCCACCTCTGTCTTTGGGGTTTCCACCAGCAGTGTTTCCTTCTGCTGTTTTTGAAACTCCCTTGGTTTACTCACATCAGATGCCTTCTGTTTTTTATTTAGATTATGGAAAGGGGACTATGTTTGGCATTACATTATGGCTAGAATTTGCTAGTGAACACTTTGTGGCTTTGTATTTTGAGAAAGCTTATTTGCTATTATACAATCCTAACAACCACTTTTGTAAGTCTGCCTAATGTTACTTATATACGAACATTTTAAATTAAAAATATATATAACCAAGTGGTTTTCCATCTTTAGTGTGGGTAGGTATATTGCAGAATTCACTTCTCTGTAAACATATTGAAGTAAACAATGATATAAGTATATCAGGCAACATAACAGTGGAACCACTTTAGACTCAAGATAGCATTATTTCTATAATCGTAGGAATGCTTGAAAAAAACCCTAGATTCACTGACATAGAAACACTTTTTTTTGTAAATAATTTCATATATAAGCCAAATATGGTGAATTTATAAAAGGTGTTACCCGCAGAAGACAATGCAAGCATAACTTACTCAAAATATAGGTGGCTATAATTTTCTATCCATAATCTAATGTCAACCTTTAAACTTCCATATGTAACAACAAAAGACCCCTACATTTAAGTAGGGGTAACAACAACAGCATAATAAGATCAGTAAAATTGGAAACATTTCTACATAGCCCTATAAACAAAAGATGTATGAAAGTGTACAAAATGTAGGCAGCTAAACGCCAAACAGAAGATTGAGTTGAAAGCCACAACAATCCAGAAAAAATCAGGGTCGGAATGCGTATACTACAGCCCATCCAGACTTCAGGGAAGACGATGAATGACGGAGAATGACAATGAAGATAGCTTCTAATAAGGAAAAGACTTTCACAGAGATCCATGGTCAAGAAAGAGTTTCCAGTTAGACTTACTACTCTTGTACCCTTTCCATGAAGCTACAGAAAAGCATATATTGTCCAACATTTTCTTTAGAACCGTTGCTTTATCTCTCTCAATTTGTTGAGAGAGCATGTTGTTTCTCTCTCGCTAGATGCAGTAGACAATGACAGAAAACCCGAATTGCACAATGACCTTTTGAAATCGCTAGGCATTGGTGGTGGACAGCCATGTAATAATATGTTGCTAGTTGAAAACCCTCTTTTTGCATTTCATTTGCTTCAAAAGTGCATTCCACACCTTCGATGTGAATTGATATAAAAAGAATAGGTATCTCTGATCTTCCATAAACTTGTTACACAAGACACATGTATTGGTTTGGATCAATCTCCAATCCAGAAGCTTGTCCTACGTAATTATTCTCTTCTAACATGCAAGCCAAAGAATAATTGCATAAAGTAGAAGAAAATGATCGCATCAGACAATCTTTCCCATTCAACTATAAGAAGAAGAGATTAAAAATCTCCCCCCGTTTAATACTTGTGCTTCTGCAAGCTAGGCTAAATTGAATAATTTGATCATCCAAACTTCTACCATATGGTATTCTCCACTTAAGTCCTTCTATTGTTGTTGAAAATCTTGCATCTTCATTGATATTCAGTCTCCTCTTTAATTCATGGTGGTTTTGGTTCAGAGTGCCCAATAGATGCCACGGATCATTCCAGAAAAATGTAGTTTCACTATTCCCATCACTCTACCAATGCAGTGAGCATATTGATCCCCAACCACGAAACACAAAATTATTCGTAACAGTATCATTGTTTTTGTTTCAAGAATTCCAATTAATAATTATGCTTGTGCAAGATTATTTGCACTTCAAGCCTCATCCATCAACAGAATTCTTATTGCCACAAGAATCAGAACTTAGCAACACCCAAGCCTTACACCCATAAGGTGGAATCCTCTAGGGATTCTTTGTCCCTGCTATGATCAGTTATACACCACTTCACAATAATTTTCAATGATCAAGTTGCATCATGGATCGACGAGAACACACTAAGACTAGCAATAGTAATTTAACTCAGCTTAATTTCGGTATCGACTCAACCAAAATTTTCTTCTGTAATTAGTTCAAGTCATCCCTTCTGCGAAATCAAGCAGCTCAAACAACTCATCTACAATGATCTCTTGAAAAAAAAAGGTAAGATAAAAAGACCCCCTCTAATTTATTTTATGTGGAGAAACCACAATGATTCCTTATTTGAACGGATACACACCATATGGTACAAAAGATGATTTTCTATATAAGCTAACCTAGCTGGGTCAAGAAAAGCTCCAGGAACTATTCTAACCAACCCAGTTCCAGAAATTTAGACTGGATCCCCAACTCAAGTTGTGAATGACTTCTAGATATCAAATGGATCAAAACGAACAGGTAGAAATATACGCAATAATTGGCAGAACATGTCAATTTGACAAGCAAAGATAGTCTTTTACATTAAAGAAAAATAAAAGAAAACATTAAATGGAAGCTAAACGAGCAACTTCCAGTATAACCTTTGTGGTCAAATAAATCAAAACTCATTATAGTATACACATTGTACAAAGGGGGGAAACCCCGAGAAATAGAAGATGGCATAACATTCGTCATAACCAAGGGAAAAAAGAACAACTTTGTATAGATATCAACATCAGTTGGGGAAAACACGCCCGCTGCTAGAATTAAATTAATCGATAAAACACGATAAAATTCAGAAAAATACAATAAAAACCTTTCGAATTGTAATATTGGTTCTCAATATCAACATCCTGCTCCTCTGGCTCCTCATCCGAATACTCAAACCCGTAATCCTCCATATCTGCATCTACCCAGCAACATAAAAGTTCATTAAAAAGAGAGAAAAATAAATCAATAATTCAAAGAATTGTTCTTTTCTACATCGTTCTTTCTCCACCAACTACAATAAAGAAAAATTACGTGAAAAAACAGAATCGTCTTACCGGAGCCCATTGTTTCCAGTAACTTAGACGCAAGAGCAAAATTTAGAGAGCAACAACTAAAATGATGGATGCTGCGACTAGGAGGGACGATTTGTTTTCCATGAAAAAGGTAAACAGAAATTAGAAATACATATATATATATATAAAATTGGAGAGAGGGATCGAACTCGAGACCGGAAATGAAATAAATCCTACACAACATCTAGACCTAAAAGTTTTTCATATATATATATATATATATATATATATATATATATATATATATATATATTTATATAGACCTAAAAGTTTTTCATCATATATAATATATATGTGTATATGTATACGTAAAATCTCGAGAGCAACGACGAAAATGATGAATGCTTCAATTAGAGAAGTTTTATCGTTCACGGGTAATAATGAGTTATTAGTTGTATAAAACATAGGAGATAGCAGAAATTGATAAATTTTAAAATATTTCCGAAACAACAATGGCAAATTACTTTTTAACTAACTACATCTGTTCAATTAGAAAAAAAATAATAATTTAGTCTATACTAAAATTTCTTAATCACCATTCATTGTTTGACATATTGATAATTGCGTCACTAGTTACTTTTTACTTTTAAATGAATATTTTTTAAAAAAATTGGACAATAGATCCAATGATAAAATAAATGTTACTTAACTGTTAGACTTAAAAAAATTCTTAACATAACATATAGTAATGATTGGTGATCGGGTAGAAAAACTAATGATATTAAGGGAATTCAATTGATAACAGAATTAAAGGTTATTTTATTATTTTTTATCATTTTTGATCAGTTTATTCTGTGTAAAAAAACATAGTATGACAAAAAGATAGTGATATTAATAAATAAAAATGTCAAAACATGTTTTTAACTTAATCTAACAAGATACAGACTAATATTAAAGTATTATATGCATCATTTGACTTGTTATTTATAACAGATAGTCAAGAGAGATTAATTATCTTCACATTTTAATATATTTATCTATGTCGTTTTAACATATGACTCAAACATATATAGGTTTATTATGATTGTAGGACCACCAAAAGGAGGGTTGAATAGTGAGTGCGGAAAATTTGGTTTTTGAAAACTTTTGGACCAAAAACCTCACTTCTGAAAACAGTTTTCATATCCTGATCGGAATATTTGAATGACCTAGTTACATACCTCCAAAAATTATGAAATTCAGTGAGAATGTACTCTCAAATGTTTTGAGTTCCTCACAAAAATTTCAAATTAAAACTTCACTCCTAACTCATTGAAAATACGTTTTTGGTTAAATGGCACAAATCTGTCAGAATCCGTACTCCGACTTGAAAATTTTATTCTTATTAATTGGTGATTGTAAATGGTCCGAAATTTTTATTACAAGACCCTCAAGATATGTATTTTAGTGGGCTGAAACAGTTTTTGAAAATTCCTTTGGGAAGTATGTCAACCATGTTGATGTTCTCAACCTTTGCAAATCTGAAAATTAGATTGCACTAGTATCAGAACTATTCAAGTTTGACTGACTTATACTTATCCAAATGAGTTGAAATTTGAGCCAAATGAAAGCTATGATATGTGGCTATGTTTCTGCAAAGTTTTATAATTTTTGAAAATCGTTTACTATTTTTACTGTTTCAACGAACTCAATACAGAAAACTAAAAACTGAAAGTAAAGTGTGGTAAAGTAAGAACACCAAGGATTTTATACTAGTTCAGTTAAATCAACATACTCCAGTCTTCAAGAACACCTTCTTCGGTTATCACTAAACACAATAAATACCTTATCACAAGGGTGACTGGAGTTAAACACTAACACCCTTTACAATCAATACAAACGAGCAATCGAATGACGAACACTACAACCGAATGAATGAAGGTTTGATCACACCTTGATCAACCTTTTACAACAATGAACGTGTATGGATGGTATATTCAAAGCCTATACAATATTTAGAATATATGAACAATAGTTTGAGAGAATAAGAAGAAGAAAGAAAATGAGAAGAAAAAAGTAGTGTAGCTTCTTGCACTTGAGAGAATGTGAGTTGTGTCTTAGCCTTGTTTGCACTATTCTTCCCTTTTTATCCACATGTGGCCGCTCCCTTTAGAACTTTCTTCCATCTTGAGAATTCTCTTTAATGTCTTTGGAAGATTGCCTTGTGTATAAATGACACCACCTTGCTTACTTGGCGCCACATGATTGGAAAGATGACTCGACCTTGCTTACTTGTCACTTGTTAATTGGTCCAACTTGGCATCCTTTAATGAGCTGTAAAATCTAGAAGAAAAAAACCTTACAAAACATGTGCTCAAATGTAGCCAATACATTACCATACAACCACATTTCAATCGCTTGAATTTTTGGAAGCAAATTGAAGACAATATCATTCAAAAATCGGCCAAATAAACACATGTGCTGAAAATTTTCAGCATGTGTTGTATTTTGAAATCTTTCCTTGTGTAGTGACCTCTTCAATGTCATCAATCTTGTGTGGCATATTTTCCATCAATTGAAATTCCAAATAAGCTCCATCTAGGCTCCAATCAATATGAAATAGGCGTGTAGAATGAATGGGCATGTGCTGAAATTTCATTTTAGAAAGCTTTGTCAAATAATGTACAATATTTACACATATATGGTAAATAAAAATCAGTCCTATTTTGAATTTTTTAGAACACTTTAACATGTCTTGAATGTGCAAAAAGTGTGTAGATACATGTTATATTTGTGCCTCAAAAACGTTCCATGTGTGTATATTTGTTGAAAACCGAATTTTCGTCTTTCGTCGATTACTCGATTTTTCTCCGATTAAATTCAAATTTCTTACACATGTAATATATATTATGTCACACATAATATACATATAATAAAGTATATAATCAGCTCATTTTGGCTAATGTAAAACGCCCATGTGCCCGAAGAAGTTTAGTTTGAATACTCCACGAATTTAGTCTAAATTGTGGGTGATTTGTGTATGCCAACATGGAATAATTTAGTGGCTGATTTCAACATGTGAGCCACGAAATTTATAGCTATTTTTATGTATATGGGTTGGCCATCTTTATATGACAAGTACGTGACACATCGGTGAAGTTTCGGTAGTCGCCCGATACGACAATTTTCGGTTTAGGACCTTGTAACATGTCGTTATAATTTTGACATCACCATGAATTATATCATATGATATAAGACCTGAGTATACTCATAAATATGAGGTGTATATAGTGGTGTGATGTCGATGTACATTTGTAATATATGTAACGTGTCGGTAGTACATCGGAATATATGTGTATTGTGCCTTTTTAACAAAAAATATGAATATATATATATATATATGTGTGTGTTGAGGTGGATGTGTGGGCATACAAGGCTAGACCAGATAAAAAATAAGGTGTTTCGAGAAAGGTTAGACGTGACTAGTATAACAGATAAGATAAGAGAGAGAAGAATGAGATGGTTTGGGCACGTCAAGCGGAGACAGACAACGGAGTCGGTCAGAGAATTGAAAGCCTCATTGTAGAGGGGTACAGGAGTAAAGACAGGCCCAAACTGACTTGGGATGAGCAAATTAGGCACGACCTACTAGATTTGCATCTCTCTGAGGACATGGTTTAGGATAGGAGTTCATGGGGACATAAGATTAAGGTTAACGAGGTATAAGTCATATATAGGGACACTTTAGAGTATATTAAGGGACATAGATAGTCGTAGACACTATCTATGCTGTCCACTTAGTTGCGTATATTATACCGTGTTTTACATTACATGGCCATATACACGTGATGCGTATTTTAATATTGAAAGTCTTTTCTTTGTATTTCTTGAATTTCCTCATTAACAAACTAGCACAACAGATCTCTATTATTATTATTATTATTATGTCATTTATGCAGGTACATATAGAGTCGGAGGTCACACTGGAAGCAGACTCTCTATCCCTTGGGATAGAGGTATTGTCTGCCTACCATTTACCCTCCTCAGACCCTAACGATAGCTTTTGCTGTCGTTGGGATATACTGGGTTCGGATGATGATGATGATGATATATATAAGGCGTGTAAGATAAGTAGGGAGGAGACTTTCCATTTCCAAATTTGTTGCCATGTAGCTTCCACCAAACATGTTTCCATTTAATGAACTAGTTAGTTCATTAACTTAATCATTTCACTTAATGAGCTAGTTTAGTTCATTAATTGTGGCAGCTGAAAATAGTACAAAAACAAATGTTTGTCATATGCTGTAAGCTTTAACGCTTCATGGTTTATTAGTACGACAACAGTATATATAAGCATATGAAGCATGTATATCACATAAACGTATCAAGTAATAATTTATTTATGCATTTCATAAACTCGTACCATTTAAATCATGCATTTGTAAATCATTCAAACTCTTTTTCTCAACAAGGTCTTCTCAAAATCCATCTATTTCTATTATAGCAAGGATATATGTCATACCCCATGACTTTTAAGCACAACTTTCAATACTCTAGGTCAACCTTGAATGCAATTTAATTAACGATGTAGATTGTGATACTTAGTTGCTTAAAATATAGAAAAGTAAGAAGAAGGGGTTAAAAGTAGAATTAAAGGTAATTAAAGGAAATTATCTAAAAGGTCCCTACTAAGGATAGGGGAGTTACCAAAACTTAGTATAACTCTCCATCTCAGCCTAAGGGGGGACGGTTAGAACACCAAAAAGGAGAGGGAAAACCGCAGGAGAAAGAGAGAGAGGAGAAGAAGAAGAAAAGGAAGAAAGAGCGACCAATCTAGGTGCAATCCATACCGAAATTCTGCAGTAAATCCGTAAGCTTAACTAGGAACAAAGGCAAGTAATCTTTCTATACGCTTTACGCAAATTTTGTTATCTTAGGCCCTATGTTCTTACAAAGAGAAAACTTGGATCACACATTAGTAGTTTTGACTTGTCTATGCTAAATGCTTTATTATATGTGTAATTGTTGTTGTTGTTGAGTAAAGTTATGTTCTTTGGACCAATATCTGAAAATAGTTATGTTGTGATCTTTGTTGTTAAATATGCCCACAAGAGTGTTATACGTGATGTGTTCATTGTCCTTGTGTAAGTTCTTAAGTTTGGTGATTACACCTTAGATGCTTTGAGTGTGTTCGCAGGGAGTGGAAGGATGAATGTGACATTGTTGTAAGACTTGTTGCGTTGAAAGGTTTGAAGATATCTATTGAAGGTTGTGGGTGACAGAAGGTTTAGGGTGGATACTAGTTTACTTGTTTAAGAATCAAATCATGTTAGTTGTGTGTTAAGCATGATGAATCCAGGAGCTAAGATAGACCTTGAAGGGTTGAACATGAAAGGGTTGAAGAAGAAAGGTGTTGGGTGGAAGTTACTGCAGAAAAACTGCAGTTTAGAACCGTCAGAACACTTCGAACACCTACATTAGGCGCTTCAAGTCACATTAGGCGCCTAATGTAGCGTTCAATGTGTCCTGAAGCATTCCCGTACAGAAAAACTGCAGTTTAGAACCGTCAGAACACTTCGAACACCTACATTAGGCGCTTCAAGTCACATTAGGCGCCTAACGTAGCGTTCAATGTGTCCTGAAGCATCCCCGTACACTTCGAACACCTACATTAGGCGCTCCATGTCACATTAGGCGCTTCATGTGGGCGTTTAATGTCTACGGCACACCCCCGAACACTTCGAACGCCTAGTATAGGCGCTTTATGTCACTTTAGGCGCCTCATGTGGCGTTCCAAGTATACTGGAAGTCTTTTTTGACCCTTTAGGCGCCCTATGTATGTGTAGTAACCTTATACACTTCTTCTGAACATAAAATGCAAAGGTATTTGAGGTGCAATTGAGGTGTAGATGGTAAGTTTGATCAAGTAAGAATAAGATTGAATCCTGAGTGAATTAGTAAGACGAACGGACTTGGAAAGATACGAACATAGAGTGTTTGAGGTGCAAGACCGTATACTTGATATGTAAGAAGTATGTGTGTGTGTGTTACATGTTTGATACGAAGTTACATGTGCATCTTGCATCATGACATGGGCACTTGCATTTGATTTGAGATTTGCTTTGCGAAAGAACATGTGTTTACAAGAAAAGTTTAAAGTTTTCGAAAGACAAAATGGCTGCTGGTTGATCGCAGGGTATAAAAGTCACGCCTGCGAAAGCAGGGTATAAAAGCGTGACCTGTGAGTCAACAGCAGGGTATAAATATGTTATGGGGCCGTGGACCTATCAGCATGGAAAATAAAGTATTTTATGGGGCCGTGGACCTATCAGCACGGATATATGATGTATGTAATGGGGCCATGGACCTTTCAGCACGGGGTATAAAGTTATATGTTATGGGGCCGTGGACCTTTCAGCACGGGGTATAAAGTTCTGTTTGCTGTGGACTGGTCACCCACAGGGTATAAAGTTCTGCTACGCGAAGAATATGATAAGAAGAGTTATGAAATGCTTTGTGAAATGGCACGCATGACATGTTTATGAAAGAAGACATATGCATGGGTGTTGTGTGTGGTTTGAAAGAAGTACATGCATCATGATACACGAAGCATAAGACTTGACATGCAAGTAATGTGGTTAGTTTATGTCTTATTTATGTGATATGTTGTTTAATACATGTTTATTCTCGTATTTGCATGTCCTTTATGTGATTTATCTGTTTTGAGGAATTCTTATAAGATGCTATTTGCTTACCCGAGCATCTTATTTTGGGCAACGACTTGTACACTGGTGACTCGTCGTGTGTGATCCCGTAAGGTGTATAGACGGGTTACTTGCTGGCGATAATTTCGCTAAGAACAGATACTCTATTCCTTTTCAGGTGAGCCGGAATATGAGATGATATTTATCGAAGACGATGGCGAGTGGGCTCAATGGGATGATGGACATGGGAATAGATAGATGCGGGACTACTTTCTTCAAGTTTTGGAAACTCAATGTTATTATGTGTTCTGGAACTTATGTTAGCTAGATGAACAAACACCTTTTATTTCCGCTGCATTTTCTGGTTGTAATATTGACGATGAAGGTTTAGATTTTATGACGTTTCCGCTGATTTATCTTACGTCATGAATGATGTACGCTTGATCTGCTTGACGCTTCGTAGTTCTCATAGTAGGCTACGGCGGGTGCACTGGTTCCGATGACAGTGTCGGGCCGGGGCGCTACAATATATTCCTTAAAAACTAAACCCTTTTTTGCCTTTGCCTCCCAATCGATCAAAGGCACCGTCTTTTTTCTTTGAATCTTTCTGACCATCATTTCTTGTGTAAGGATGGCCACATTTACGGTAAGCTTTTTTAGCTTTTTTTTCTCCAATCTATTTTCCTTTTTACCTCAAGCAAATTGATGAGATTTCTCTAAACATACCCTCATAGTCTTGAGATTCTCCTTGTCAAGTTGACAAAACATATGACATGGTTTTCATCCATTCATAAACATAGCAACCACAACCTTTTCGTTGCGATCTTTGACATGCAAAGACTCATATGTAAATATTTACATATGCTGGAGCACAAATTCCTCATGTCCTTGACTTAAGGACATCAAACGAGAATAATTCTTTATGAAGGATTCTGTGAAAAGTAGACTCACCATTTATTTGTACGATCACCAAGATTTCATGACCCGTTGTCGAACTTATTCCAATTCAATGAGCATTTTCTATATTATGCCTTGAAGATGACTCGATTCTTTTCTTTCTAGCGTTTTCCAATAAACAACAATTAGAAACAGAGAATCTATATCTGTTATGCCCCGTGACCTGGGGCAAGAAGAAAAAAAAGAAGAAGTAAGTAAGAAAAATAAGTAAAAATGTTATAAAATACAAATAATAGGAAAAGAAAAATAAAATTAGATAAGTTTAAAACTCAGGATCCTAATATGATTAGGAAGTGAATAGTAGATAAAAGCTTAAATTAAATTTACAAATTCAAATTAGAACAAGATAACCTAGATTTCTTAGGAGTTTACCTAATATACATCTATATCTATATCCACCTAATACACAAATCAAATCCCCCTATATTCATTCAACAAATTTCGGCCAACCTACATTAGCCTCCAGCCGGCCCTAGTTCTACAAGCACAGCCATTCTGCTGCAAATTTTAAGAAGAAGCAGTCCAAAAGATTTTTCCCAGCAATTGGCTTCCTTTCTCCTCGTTAGCAAGAGCAGCGACAATTCTCTATATGTATATATACATATATACAAAAACGTTCTAACCCTACTTCTCAACATCAAGAAGCGCCCAGCCACCCTCAGGAATTAAGCAAATCTGCCCTCACCCCAAGATTCACGCCATCGGCCTTATTTCTTCTCTCAATTATTCAATCACCCTTATTATTCCAAAAGAATCTTCATTCTCAAATAGCAAACCAATGGCAACCCTTTTCTCCCAAATAGCAAATCTTCGGCTGACATTTATGAGGAGCAAGAATTAATAATTTTTGGTTCGTTTCAACCCGGTGTCTTCTTAAGATATGGTATATACAGATCGAGGCAAGTACCCTTGCTATGTTTGTTATGATTTTGCAAGACTATAATGTTATTTTTGTATAAAAACGGATCATACATGAATACTTTTAGTTGCATAGTTGGTTGAATTATATGTGATTGTTTAAATTGTTGAATCTATATATGTATATAGCCGTGTATATATGTGGATGCCGATTGTATATATGGATTTGAATATGTAAATAGGTATATGAAAGGTAACGTTTAGTGAAGGCTGAAAGTTTACATATTAGGATGGAATTTGAGCAGTCGACATATATATGTATTATGGGATAAAAATTTGTTTAGGAAATTTAGGCAACATGTGGTCTTATTCCTTGATGTTAATATTTGGGTATATAGGGTAAGAATCTGTGGGCTTTAGGAAGTGTCGGCCGAATGGGGGTGGCATGAAAATATATATGTAAAATTATGCAAATGGTGAATTTGTTGTACATGTATGCTCATGCTGAAACGTGTGTAATAGGCATGTGAAATTGAGGGTTGTGTCTTTCTTGTGTGTGGCTGAGAATATTTAAGGTAAAATTTTGCTAAGATAATTGTTGACGTGGTATGTGTAGTATGCAAATTGGCGTGAATATCATTTTGAAGCCACTAGCCAAATTGCCGGTGAATAAAATTTGAAAATGGTAAATATATATATTAGGCTAGTATATAGTATGTAAGTGTATATATATGTGCATAATTTGATGGAAATATAACATAAAGTATATATATGTTGGTATGACAAATAGGATAAAAAATAGAGAGCTATGAACTAATTATTTTAAGTAAGCCAAATTAACCTTTATTATTAGGTATTGATTTCAATACTACAATTGTTTAGATTCGAGCATAGAAGAGAAGAAAGTTAATTCGTCAAAAAGATAGGTGTCTCTTCCCTTCCTCAAACGGGTATGATTCATGCAGGCTTTGATGATATACTTTATTTGATTCGTTGTTTTCATTTGTTTAAGATGTTACTTTTGTATATGTTGGAAAGCATGAGATATATTGTTTATGGCTGTTATGTGCGTGTATGTGTGTCAATTTGGTGGTATGATTGAATAAAAAAAATATACTCTTAAAGAATTGGGGAAAAAAGGGAAACTTTTACATCAGGAGCCTTTAAAAAGTTGTGTTTTGGCCTTAGAATAGGTTCCTACAGACTGAAAATAGGAGAAAATAGGGGTTGGGATCGAAAAACAAATCACAACGGCGAAGCATGTGTCACACGCGATGCTGAAAAGGCCGCACGTGGGCTTCCACACGTTGCCACTGGTGGAACAACCATTAAATAAATAAAAAAACTTAAATTAAGGTAGAGAACAAGCCGACCAACGGACCGGGTCGGCTGGCCAGCGGGTCGGACCGAAGGTGGCCTATTAACCTCTCAAAAAAAATGTATCGGGTCTGGTGGTCAGGCCAGAAAAATATAATTAAATACCAATAAAATTCAAATAAATTCCAGAAAATATAAAAGGTTAAAGTTAAATTATTTTCATTTAATTTCTGAAGTTTGGTAAATTTAAGTAATTAAAAATTAATAGTAATAAATAGAATTAAATAAGGGAAACATAGGGTAAATTAGTAAAAAAAATTCTAGTAAATTAATACAAGCTAAGGAAAAAAATAAGGATGGTGACAAATAACAACTTTCCAATATTCGAAAATTTTACGAAGCCAAATATTGAGTGCCGGAGATGGTGAGGATGGACGTACGGGCCTAGGCGATTTGGTTGTTGCATTCATGGCACGTGCATTGCATTTGGAGTGGGTTGAGATGTACAGGTCTCAGACGCTCGAGTGGAGTGGATCATGGTGTACGGGCCATGGGTACTCGGTCATGGTGGATCATGGTGTACGGGCCATGGGCATCAGTTATGGTGGATCGTGGTGTACGGGCCACGGGCATCAGTCAGGATGGATTGTAGTGTACGGGCTACAGGCATCTAGTTAATCCCGGGATCATGCATTGCATATAGGTCTAGGGGCATATTGCATGACATGATTCTTGTTGCGTATGACACGTTGATTGAGCATGCATCACGTACTTGCGCATTTTATGTGGAGTGCTTTACTTACCGCATTTACTTTATCTTATGCATGTTATATTATATTTATGTTCTATGTGGTTTTATCTTATATTTATGTGCTGTGTGGTTTTATCTTATACTTATGTGCTATGTGGTTTTATCTTATATTTATGTGCTATGTGGTTATATCATATCTATGTGCTATGTGGCTATATCATTTCGGTATGCAAGTTTTGTATTGGTTTGAGGCGGGCATCTACTGGGTGATTTCTGTCACTCACCCCTACTTCCCAGGTGAGCCAGATGAGGACTACGAGCATATCTTCGTTGAGGACGGGACGAACATAGCAGAGTGGGCTGGTTGATAGCTGCATCTAGGTTACGAGGGGGCTCTGCATCTGTTTGTGTTTACTTATACTTTGGGGATTTTTCACAGACTTCTCTATTACTTTTATTATCAGAATTTTGATTCAGTAATGTAATGACAATTATTGGAGTTTAATTTAAGTTATGATTTACGTTTCCGCAAGAAAAATTTCCACGTTATTTCTGACGTAAGAGATTGATTTGACGCTTTGTATTCTCCTTAGCGAGATACGGCCGGTGCACTGTTCCCGATGCTAGGGCTCGGGAGCGGGGTGCTACAATATCTGTCTAATTGTTGGGGAAAATTTAACAAAAAGAGGTGCTACGCTATTTTGGAGTAAATCTATTTGGAATAGGATTGCATATCACAAATCCCAAGTTTGTCTGGAAGGCTGCAAAGTAGATAAAACAAAAGAAGGCGAACAAAGCCTCATTCCGGGGAGGGGGCCCGAGCCTTCAATGTATTGACCGTGCTGGTAATTCTTGAAACCATTGCCAAGCTTTTTTCCTCAAGTAAACTGAAAAAGTCTTACATCTCAAATGATCTAGTTAATTTTTCAAATTCATTGCAGTTTGAAATTGGAAGAGATCATCTATTGGATATAAGATGCCATCATATGTTTCAATCTTTGGTATCTTAAAATTGTCATCAACAACAAATTCATCATTTTTTTCTCCATAAAATGGACTTTTATGCACAACTTGAGTATGACCTTGATATCCCTTGGATGATTCATCTATGGAGATCTAATGATGATACATGAGCCGTGAATTCCGATTTACATGCTTTGATTGATGTGAATTAACTCTCAAAGTTTTTTTTTTCTGGGAGAAAGTATATCATTTTGAGATTTTTTACCATTGCCATTGTCTGTATTTCTCATATGCTCATCTCTTAGAGGATTTGATGAATATTTGTCAGAACTTTATCTTCCTTGATGGTTACTAAGTGGATTATTATTTGCATGTGGAATTTATGAAGCTTATCGTTAACTTGTTCCACCATAACTTGAAATACTCACATGTACTGAACAAAATATTAAAATGCATGCATTTGTTTTTCTGAAACTAAGATTCCTCCACCTTGATTAGTGTTAAAACCTTGTTTGTTAAAGTCCTTTTCTTACGGATTATTGTTTTCTTGATTTTTGTGTCAATGAGAGAATCATTCTTCTCGATTTTTGTGTCGATGGGAGAATTATTCTTCTTTATATGGACATATTCTCACCGTTATTAATAACTTTGTTGAAAAAATCAAAGAAAACAAAGACATGCATATCCTTCCTCTAGATATTTGAGTGCGATATTTACTGGAATTATTTTGAAATGCTTGTCAGAATATGCAAAAATGAACAATGTTAGAGGTTACTAGAGTTGTGTTCTCCCGAAAAATCCTTAGATGATCAACTATATCTTAAAGTGATTTCTTATGTTTAATTGAAAATAATAAGAACATGTCGCCTTTTGAGCATTTGTCAACCGATCTATTTGAAGACCCCTCCTGATTTTTTTTGAATAGATTGTTTTTATACTCAAAATAACTTAAACTAGTTTTTGATTTTCATACTTGGATTTAAGTAGTCGATCTCACACTCATTCATCATGATTGACCTATTTCTGTTGATCTTTGATTGTAAAAATTACTGACCTGGTTACACTTGTATAAATGCAATGAACTGTCTAATGAATTATCCAACAAAAAATCTGACTTGTATAAGCGTAACTTATAATATGCACGTTTCATTAATAATTTTCTTCTCATCATCCATTATACTTCATTTCTCTAATATTTACACCAAAGGAATGGTGGTGGACTCTAAAGAACATGAACTCAGCAAAATTCTTAAGAAGAACATGGTGCATGTTATAAGAAAAAGAGAGAGAAAGAAATACAAGGGGATGAACAGTGACGAGGATGATCAGAAAGTTTGAGAAATTAGATGAAGTATATAGAAAACACTGGACGTAACTTAATGTGTTACCGGATGATATATTATATCTAACATTGTTGGTTCGGATCTAAGCAGACGCAGTGTAGATATTTGACCTATGTTATCAACTCTCTATATCAAAACGAGTCTGAGCTCATACATCTTGCGTACATTAAGACTTGTACCTTTTACAAGGTGATATGTGACCTGTTTTACACACTCTACGAAGTTTTTTAAAAATGAAAAAATAGATGCTCTAGAAGTAAAGATATTTGCATAGAAGAGAAAAGTCAAGAACAATCAAGAAGTGAAGAGTACGTGTACTCAGCCGTCAATATCGGTTGACGTAGATAAGAAAGAGAAGATGCACTCTGCTTTATCAAAGAGCCACCGTTATTGCGATCAAACTGATGCACTACCACTTTATATTACCCTCTTGTTCTATATATTGTACTATAGCTAGACATTTAATATATAGTTCTAACTGGTGTTACATTTATACATTGCAAGAATCATATTTACATTGCACAGTAATCACATTTACAACACAAAGAAAAAACAAAAGTTAATAGCAAATTATGAAAACAAAAACAACAAGATTTTCTTAACACATTACATCGAAGTTCAAACTAAGACTACATAATGTATCTACATGTACAAAAGTCCTATATCATCGTAACATGATATGAAATGGACTTCCAATAACCTACTAAAACTACTAGAATGCAACTATCAGCATGTGGAAAGTGATAATCATGATCCTCGTCTCATCTTAGCGGCCTACTGAAGCTCCATGAGAGCATGAGTTACATGCATGGATTTGAAACACAAATGAGGTCTTAACCACACACAACAGAGCTTTTTTTTTTTGTCTTTGTTTTTTTGAATTTCCTCACATGCACCCTTTACAGTCTACCAACTTCTAGTTATTGACGAATTTCGTATTATTGAGTCGTCTATGTAAGTACATATAAAGCCGGAAGTCTTATTGGAAGCAAACTCTATTCCCTTGGAATGGAGGTATTGTTTGCCTGTCTCTCATCCTCTCCAGACCATTGCGATAGCTTTTGCTGCCGTTGGAATAGATTGAGTATAGTTGATGTTGTTATATTTTATTTTATACCGGTCCTAAATTTATGGACTATGTAAACATCGTACACATAATCTCTGTCTACGAATACTCTTTTAAATACAATGTATGACCTTAGTCCCGGTCCATTCTACTTCCATGCCGCTGCACTTAGGAGTGTTAACGAACCGTGCCGAACCGAATACTAGATTTTTGAATTTGTATTCGTTTAGCTAAACGAACTGTTCGGTTTGGTTTGTTTAGCTAAACGAGCTTTAAATTTGATTCGAGTTCGGTTCGATAACATTATAACTGTTTAAACTAGACGGACAGTTTGGTTCGTTTAACTAAACAAACCCAACTAAGTGTTTGAATTCAGCTCGTTTAAGTAAAATTAACGAACAAACTCGAACAAAATATGAATCAAACTCGAACAGTTCACGAACTGTTCGGTTCGCTTAACACCCCTGGATATGCATTTCTCCATGCTACCAGACTACTTCACCTACGACAAATACAATCTCAAATGATGGAGATTGTTGATTCTCCATTTATATAATATTACAGCAAGATGAACAATATGTAGTATATCTGATAACTAGTGTTATCTTCGTACAGTGTAAATCATATATATATGAGAATGATATATACAGTAATCATATTACAACAAAAATAAAAAGCAATAGCTAATAGCAAATTATGAGAGAAAAACTTCAGGATTTTCTTAACACATTATACCCAAGTTCATTTCTTGAGATGGAGGTATTGTTTTTTTTTTAGTTAAATATAAATTTCATATAACCAATGAATCATTGCACCAACGGATGCATCCTTACATTTTCCTACAATCTTCACGAAGAAGATGATAAAACAGTTAAAGTAATCTTTAACTTCTAACTAAGTATATAGTTAGAATACAATATACATGTATACCTAATTACATCAAAAGAGGAAATGCTCTATACATAACCCTATAAACATGAGATTTAATACCATAAGTGACATCTTCAGTAGCAAAGGGGATGTCTTCAAAAATAGCCTTGTTCCTTCTAGTCCGAATGTAGTCACTGTTGACGCAAGTGTCACCTTGATGGCTTTTGCACTCAATCCTTTCTTTTTAATCCATCTCCTTCCCCAGATCAGTAGCGGTTAATATTTGTAATGTTGGAGGGAATGTTTAACCACATCCGAATGTCATGCCTACTTGAAGAGTTTTCTTACATTTAAAGAAGAGTTGTTCCGCTAATTCATCATCTTTTTTACACAAACAACATTTTCTGTCTTCTACAAATGCCAATCTATCCTTAGTAGGTGTTTTTCTCAGCATAGCATCCATAGTTGGAAAGAGCGTTTCGGAGTTATAGTTGAGTCCCAAACAATCTTACTCCAATTCACCTTCGACTATTTTATCCTGAAGTAGTTGTAGGCCAAACCTGAGTTCATATTGTCTCCAAAACACCGCAAAGTCAGAGTGTTTGCTACAACATCCTCGGATCCTTCTTCCATCATGATTTGATCTCTAATGTCCATAATCTTTTTCATCATTGGCGAGTCACCCTTATGCTTGATTCTGTGTCATATAATATTGTCCAGTTTGTATTTGTGCGTAATCTAGCGTACCCAAAGAGAATCCTTTTTATTGTGGATGTCCCATAAATGTTTACATAAGAGGATTGAGTTCGTTGAAAAACACCTAGTCTCCCTTCTTGTTTTGGGAGACAAGTTCAAACTCACTTACAAAAAAGGAAAAAAAAAACTCACTTTAAGATAAATGAAAGACAACATAATATATATGTATGCATATAAAAGAAAAACTTTAAAATAAAAAAAAAACGAGAAAAGGCCAGCATAGGACACGTCTTTTCACAATTTCAATCTCTCGAAAGCTACATAATGTATTTTCAATTATTTAACAAATATTATTATAATTTTCCCGACCACTTAAACCAACCGTCGTGTGTCTCCATGTCTTCTTTGAGTGAAGGACGGATCCTGTTTCCACAACTGTTCTTTCCCTTATGTTCTCTATGTATTCGATTTAGGCTTGGTGCTATGGATTTCTCTAGGGCTTTCCGGCACTGATTGGTACCAGATTCTGCTGTTTTGGAAAGCCACACCCGATCTCTTTCCTGCTCCAAAGGCTGGAAAGGCTAATCCAAAAGACTGCAAGCGAAGTACAAAGAAAAAGGTGGAATTGGAGTAAACAGCCATAGATCCTGTATCTTCGTAAAGGTGAGATGAATTTTGTTTATGTCTTCATATTACCTTTGGTGATGATGAATTTTGGCGAAAGCAATCGGCGATCTGGTTTTGTTGGTGTCACTTCGGGAAATTTGTTGCAGTCGAGGGAACTGTGGTGTTACTTGTTTGTGCATTTTTTTTGTAGGAAATGGCTGGGAGTTCAAAGGACGGTGACGATGGTAATGAAATTACTTCAATTGAAAGTTCGGAGACTGAGAAGAAGAGTACGAAGAAGAAGAAGAAGGGATGGTTTTCGAGGATATTTAATGCATTATTTAGGTCTCGTAGAGATGATTTTGAGAAGAGACTGGAACACATTTCTAAGGAGGAGGCTGCTGTTCTTGCAAGGATTAGAAAGCGTGCTCAAAGCTGGAGGAGGATTATTAGGAACTTCATCTTGCTTGCTGTCTTGTTGGAGGTGCGCTTCCCGTTTGATTTCTATTATATTTGAAGTTATCCCTTCTGGATTATTTAGCAGTTGAACTTGAATTTTAGGGTATGAAACTTTCATGCCGTTATCATAATAGTGTTATGATCATCTTCTTTTTTCCCCCTGTATTATATGATGTACCTTTCTTCTACAGCAAATTTTATTTGTTGAGCATTGGTTTTCTCTTTTCTCGGCTTTAAGAGTGTGAACGTATTTGCAAATTCTCCTTGTTGCTGTTCCTGTGTGTCTATTTGTTAAACGTGATTTTGCAAAGAAAAGGAGACAAATGTCAAGTTCACACTCCTTCCCTCCAAGGAAAGAAAAAAAGGAAAAAGCTCACTGTGACTCTATTTCAGTATTTTGTGCCGCAAGTCTTTCGTTGATCATTATTGTATTTGTTGGGTGTTTGCATATTGTCAATTCTGTGTTGTTGGGAAGGAAATTTATGGCACCCACTTAGACTTCTGATCATGATACAGGTCTAACTGCCATTTTGCAAGCTGAAAATAGTTCTTGCTGCTTTTGGAGACATCATTTGCAATATCTTGCAAATTGTTGTGTTGCCTCACTTAATCTTTTTCCCCAAGACTTTGAATATTCACGACCTACATTGATCATTGCATAGCATAACATGTGACGAGCCATTTTTGGGGAAATTCGCATTACTTTTTTTTGTTCTGAATATTTAAACAACCATTCACATGAAACTTACTAACAATATTTTAAGCTATTGCCTATAATGGATCAGGAATCCTTTCTCTACAAAAATTTTGACCGGAGGGTATTCATTGTCTGCTCTTTTTTTTCTTCCGGCAACTAGTATTCCATGTCTTTGCTGATTGAATTTTAATGTTCATGCTCTCATGAGGATCCCTTGAGGATCTTTGTACTCCCATTTGTGGCTTTTTTCCTTTTTCTTTTTTTGGTTTGTAGTGGGATGAGGGGTTTCGGGAGTGAGGGAATGATGATTGCCTATAATGATCATTGCATAGCATAACATGTGACGAGCCATTTTTGGGGAAATTCGCATTACTTTTTTTTGTTCTGAATATTTAAACAACCATTCACGTGAAACTTACTAACAATATTTTAAGCTATTGCCTATAATGGATCAGGAATCCTTTCTCTACAAAAATTTTGACCGGAGGGTATTCATTGTCTGCTCTTTTTTTTCTTCCGGCAACTAGTATTCCATGTCTTTGCTGATTGAATTTTAATGTTCATGCTCTCATGAGGATCCCTTGAGGATCTTTGTACTCCCATTTGTGGCTTTTTTCCTTTTTCTTTTTTTGGTTTGTAGTGGGATGAGGGGTTTCGGGAGTGAGGGAATGATGATTGAGGTTCGGTTTCCTGGCCAAGTAATGACTAGTTAGCATGAAAAGAAAATTTACCTTTTATGAATCTCAAATAGATGGTGATTTAGTTGCTTGAAGTACAGGGTTGTATTAAGCAAGAATGAGGGCAAAGCTAAGTTGGGATCAATTCCTAGCTGAAATGGAATTCAAAAGAGAACCTCCTGTGTTGACGCTATATGCTACTGACAAATTAACTTAAGGGTTCTACTTTTTGGAGGTTCTGGTGACCACAAGCTAGAGTTTGGATGATTCTGCTGTTCTAATTCTGCAGTTATACGTTTGACATATATCTTGACAGCCTGAGCCTGTAGAATAAAAGAGTATGACTTGTATGATTCCCTCTGCTTTGATGAAGTGGTAGAGACCTGGTGAATATGTAGAAAAATATAGCTTCATATGCTTATTCTTCTATTTTCCTGTTTGCTCATCGTTTTGATTTCATACTAATTAACACCATGGTGATTTTTACTTCAAGGTGGTTGCCGTGGTTTATGCCATCATGACCACAAGAACAATGGAGATGCACTGGAAAATTCGAGCTTTTAAAGTCTTGCCAATGTTCCTTCTGCCTGGTTTATCTTTTCTCACCTATTCTGCACTCAGTAGCCTCAATAGCATGTGTAAGTATTGAGAGCTCTCTGGTTGTCCGTTGCTTAATGAATACTTCTCTTGTGACCAATACCTTACCTTTTCAGTGCTTTTTTAATGCACAGTTAGAATTTGTGCCTGCATTCTATAGTATTCTACACTGCACGGTTCTAAATCTTTTTTTTTTCTGGTATAAAGTTTGATGAGGATGATAATAGGGGAAATGAGAACTTTTATATGGATATATAAATGCTGATAGGCGAATAAGATTAGAAACATATATATCAGGAAGAAACTCATGGTGTCTATTGATGAAAAAAAATGTGGGAATCATGCTTTAGATGGGGTGACCTTTTGATGCATTTGTTAGGCTCTGCAGGATAGGATGGGAGATTCATACTCGACTAGGGAGAAGGATTAAGTTGTACTAGGAGACCGTATAAAAAGGCATTTTTTAGGGTATTTATATTAGGAATCTATGGAGACAGGTGTTAAGCACCGCCAACTTCACCTAGTGAAAAGAATGCTTGATATGTTAGTTGTGCTTTTTTGCTCATTAGGCGTTATATGTGGTACGTTGTAACGAACTGACGATAAGGTTTTCATTTTTACTTGTTGTGAGAGTGCTTCCAGGTGACAAATTTCATGCCTTTGCACATGCCTTTGCACTTGCCTTCTGGTTCTATTTTAATCGTACAGTTAACTGCTTAATATTGGGGATGAATGATTTTTTTTTTTTTAATCTGGCATTTAGAAGGGTTGCAGGTAGCAAACCAAGTATGCTTCTAGCGGATTGCCTTTATGTTTCTATTATTATATTTTTGACTGTGTTTTTGTTAGTAATGTAATGGATTTTCTGAAGAGAGGGTACACTATGATGGGAATATGACTTTACTATGATAGTAAAGGTTTTGCTCTTCTAGTGATGGCTAGGGTTTGATTCTTCTCCATCTCCTTTCTCATTCTCCTTTTTTCCCCTTGTCTTACAAAAAGAAAAGGGGGTAGGGGACAGGAAAATTTCCTTGGCA
This sequence comes from Eustoma russellianum, assembly GCA_036186865.1. Lineage (NCBI taxonomy): Eukaryota > Viridiplantae > Streptophyta > Magnoliopsida > Gentianales > Gentianaceae > Eustoma > Eustoma russellianum. The sequence goes on from AP025072.1 coordinate 26,174,460, forward strand.
TTTACAGTACATAGTGTGTTTACTTGTAAAGAAATAAGAAAGTGCGATGAAGAAGGTTATAGGAGTACAGATGGAATCATTAGATCAAGTTGCAATTTTCAGTATTTGAACATACTCTTACTTTTTGACATGGAATGATGTGTGCAGTTGTTCGCAAGGATGAAAAGACTCTGGAGAGACTTCGGTCAGAGAGGCAAGCTAAAATTAATGAGCTCAAAGAGAAAACAAACTATTATATTACGCAACAACTTATTCAGGTGATGAGGACCAATTACTTATGTTTAAACCTTTTAGCTTTTAATTAGAGTTTTCCCAGTCATGCCAGATAAATATAAGGCCCCAGGCCATAGCTAATTGTCTGTTTCTCTCTTTCATACTCTGGTTGAGTTGATGAAATTGCACAAAAGTTATTCTAGAATTGCAGTTTTTTAGTTGTTCTGTTCCCAGTTCCTATGAAAAGCTTCGTGCTAATCTTAAATGTCAAATGTGTCGTGTACATTAATGCAGAGATATGATCCAGATCCTGCTGCAAAGGCTGCTGCTGCAAGTGTGCTTGCTTCAAAGTTGGGAGCGGACTCTGGCCTGAAGGTTTATTTGGGAGATGACTCGCAGTCCACTGCCCCTACAGGAAAGAGTGCTGACATAGAGGTGGTGCCATCCGATGGACTTCATAACAGAAAAAAGGGGCAAGGCAGAGCAAGTAGTACTGATAGTACAGTTCTTCATCCTCATGAAGATGAACTGCAGCATCAAAGAGCACCCGGAGGAACTAATATATCCCCGTATCAGCAACTAGTGGTTGAGCATCATCCTCAGAATGGTGGCAGTCCAAGTGATGGTGGATGGTTAGCTCGAATTGCAGCATTGCTTGTAGGAGAGGATCCAACACAGTCTTATGCGCTTATATGTGGCAATTGTAATATGCACAATGGTAAGAGGAAACATCTTCAGCGTTTGACAGGAATTGAAGTATGTAGTATAATGCTCGTTTTCTTGCAGGACTTGCAAGAAAAGAAGATTTCCCATATATAACGTACTACTGTCCCCACTGCAAGGCCCTTAATAGGCCAAAGGAACTTGACCAACGTATTTCTGAATTAAATTCTGCCCACTTAAGCACTTCAACAACTGCCCCTGACATGGACTCGGTAAAGGCTCCTTTGGGTTTGGTGCCCTCGGCTCCCTCGGCGCCCTCTGTGCCATCTGCAAATAGTACTACGACAGGTGCAGCTTCAACAACAGAAACTGGTCAAGTCATCTCTGATGAGCAGGTTGGCTAGCATATTTTCCTCCAGCTGCCATTTTATGTTGGGTTGCAGGCAAAAAGAACAACGCACTGCATCTCGAGTGCCCTGTGCATCGTTTTGGAGGAAAGACGAAGAGCGCCGAGGATATACTGTTAACTGTAAGTAACATAACGGACTTCTTGTATTTGGCATCTCGTTTGCCAGGTTATGGAAGTGAGGGTATAGGGTTCTTGTATTTGGCATCTCGTTTCGCATGTACGAACAAAGATTTTAATAATTTTACCTTGTGTCTTACCTCTATAGAATTTTCCTTGGACTCTGTTGACAAGCTCAGTCCATATTCTCCTGTGTGTTGTAAACAGCATATGGTAGGCCTTTTGGGTAAGCAGTATCTCTGTTGTTGTTGTGTTTTTTTTTGTTTTTGTTTTTTTGTAATTTAAACTTTCATAAAAGGCCAAAATGGCTGGTGTTCACAAAATGTGTTGCAATCAGAGGCAACATATGCTTGACTAGAACCAAAAAACAAAATCAAAAATAGGTGGCTTACAAGATGGTATTCTATAGATAGCGCCAACATTTACAAAAAAGCCCGAGTGGGCAGAAACAGTCAAGCCTATACATAGTGACTACTAGAATATGAAAGATTATCAACACAAATTACACAGCCTTTCAAAACCAAAAGATCATCAATCAGCGAACCCAGCAATGAGAGTCAAGACAAGTGATTTTGGATTTCTGAATTCCGAGTTCATACGACTGCCAGCTAATGAACAACCACCACCACCACGGTGGTCATCAGAAAGAGGAACCTAGAAGTTCCAAACAAAACATCAGCTGCAAAATGAAAGATTATCACCACAAAATACATAGCCCTTCCAAAACTTTGGACATCATGCTGAGATTTGAGTTGCCACACCACCCAGGCGAGGCATGTAAAGGAGAGTGGAAAGAGAAGCAATATATTTGGAAAAATAGAGATAAAGAGTAAAAGTGCAGGAACCCCACTGTGCCAAAGAATTAATTAGGAAAGAAAATTTGCATTGGTAGTCCAAGGGAAACTGCTAATTCCCAATTCGTATAAGATTTCCTAATCCTATTCCAAGCAAAGGCACTAAATCGGATATTTTGCAGAATGTCCATACAAATGGTTTGGGCATGCTTCTTGATACCTTTGTGCAACCATTGATTTATTTCTCGCTAGATAGTGTAAACAACAATGGCTATCCCATGGAAAACCAGGTCCTTTTGAAACTTTGATTTCCAGTTATTTGAGAGAAGCCAGTTTGGGATGTGACTCCAGGTTGGTGTGTGGTTTTGGCAGTTGAGTTTTGAGAGGGTATTTAACCATACCGTTGTAGAATAGGAACAATTGAAGAACAGATGGTTTTGATTCTCTTGATGGGTTCCACATAGAAGGCACGTGCTGGAGACCATCATGCCCCAATGAGCCAGTTTGTCGAGAGTGGGTAGCCTCTCCCAGAATGCCGTCCAAAGAATGAGAGCAAACCTAGGGAGATGAAAACGACTCCAGACAATGCTGGACCAAGGGGCGGGAGAGTTGCGGGGATATTCGCTTTGGTTGCACTGCTGATGGAAAATTGTTGTGATGGGGTCCATTTCCAGTAGTCCACACTGTCAGTGGGTTGTATCTCTTGGCACGCATTACGGAAATTAATGACTTGGGCGTCCCAACCACGACCATAGGGGAGGGTCCATTGGCCCCTACTGATAACATCAGAAACTTTCACATCCAGGCTGATGTTTAGCTTATGCTTGTGTTCAGGGAAGTTTCTCATAAGCCTACCCCATGGATGCCATGGGTCGAACCAAAAAGAGGTAGTAGAACCATTTCCAATGATACGCTTAGTGAATTGCTCATAATGGTCTCTTACCCATAAGATCTTTTTCCAAAGCCAAGTGTCCTGTGGCTTTGGAGAGATCTCCCAAAGTGATTTCCCCTTAAGTATAACCGTGTGAACCCACTTTATCCAAAGGGCTTCCTTGTTCACATATATGTGCCATACTCGTTTCATTAAATGTGCATTGTTGACTTAGGTCAGGTTTGGTAGGCCAAGGCCCCATTCTTCTTTGGTCTTACAGAGGTCTGACCATTTAACCCTAGCTTTTCCAGGTCCACCCCAAAGAAAAGCTTTAAGAATTTTTTCAATCTCTCTAAGCACTTTCCTAGGAATGAAATATGCCACTGTCCAATACCTAACAATTGCCACTAGCACTGAGTTTATTAACTGGAGCCTTCCCCCCCATATGATAATTTGGAGGAAGTCCAACTGCCAATTCTAACCTTGAGTTTGTCCAGTAGGGGAAGGCAGTCCAGGAAAGAAAGCTTCCGATTAAGTAGTGGTAATCCTAGGTATTTGATTGGTAGAGATCCTAGGGGCATCCCCAGGATACTGGCCAGCTTAGTTTGACACGCTTGTGAGACCCCAGAGACAAAAACCTCACACTTGTTAAGGTTGGGATAAAGACCAGATAAGTTACTGAACTTTTCAATAGTGCATTTGATGGTATTGATAGAACTGGCATCAGAGCTCGATAAGATGAACAAATCATCCGCAAAAGCCAGGGAGGTGAGATTTGTGGATTCACATTTGGGATGGAATTTGAATGGAAGCTCTTGGATGCTTGTTTTTAGGAGTTGGGTGAAACCTTCCATGACAAGAATAAAGAGGCTCGGAGAGAGTGGATCTCCTTGGCGCAGCCCTCTAGAATTGTGAAAGTTTCCTGTCAGCGAACCATTTAGGTTAATTGCAAAAGAGGCAGTTGATATGCAGAGGTATATCCAGTGTTTGAACCTATGTGGCAAGTTCATTTGGGTCAGGATATGCATAAGGTATTCCCATTTGACAGTGTCAAATGCCTTCATAATATCCACTTTAATTGCACAGGCACTAGGTCCTCCCCTTTTTTGGTAACCCCTAACCAGGTTATGCATAAGGAGAATGTTGTCTTGGATGGTCCTACCATGGATGAAAGCTGATTGATTCTCATCAATCAACATAGGCAACAAAGGCTTAAGCATGTTTGCCAAGATCTTAGAGATGACTTTGTATGAGACATTACAACATGATATAGGTCTGAATTCTTTCATTTTGACAGGACAATCCACTTTTGGGATAAGTGAGATGGTTGTGGAGTTCATTGGGTAGTAAAGATAGTCATTTGAGAAGAAATAGTTAATTGCTTCCAGAAATTCATTACCTACAAGATCCCAGTTAGATTTGTAGAACTCCACTGTGAAACCATCCGGTCCTGGTGCGCTATCGTTCTTCATAGAAAATAGTGCATCCTTTATCTCCTGTTGAGTGATTTGAGTCACCAACGAGTTAGCTTGTGTCTCATTTAGAGTTCTGCCTGACCAAGGGATGTAAAGATATGGTTGAGGATTTGGTTCGTTGAATAGAGTTTCAAAAAAATCCACAGCAAGAATATTTACTTCATCATAGTCATTAATCCAAGTGCCCTGTTCTGTTTGCAACCTTAAAATTTTGTTTCTAGCAGTGTGTGCTTTGACAGTTCTGTGGAAAAATTGAGTATTCCTATCACCGTCTTTCATCCACTTAATACGAGCCTTCTCTCTGAAGAACAATTCCTCAAAGGAGGAGAGTTTTGTATATTCTTCTAAGGCATTATCCTCCCTTTGTAATTTTTGAGGGTTTGAACAATCATTCATTGCATCTAACTGGGCATGCTCCAACTCCTGTCTAGCATTTTGGACCTTTGCAGAGATGTTTGCAAAATGCTTTGTGTTAAACTTTTTCAAATGATAATTTAATCTCTGAGTTTTTTGGCTAAACGAATTTGTGGATTACCTTGGATTAGGATAGTCCAGCTCCCTTCAAGAGTATCTTTAAAGAAGGGATGTTTCATCCAACCCTTGATAAACTTAAAAGGTTTAGGTCCAAAGTTTTTTGATGTTTTGATGGATAGGATGCTAGGAGAGTGGTCAGATATTGTAGGAGCTTCATAATTTAGTTGGTAATTTGGAAATTTACTATTCCATTCTTCATTGCAAAATATGTGATCAATCATTGTGTAAGTTCTGTTATTAATATCCCTTCTATTGGACCATGAGAATTCAAAACCCCTGGAGGGGATGTGTAGGACATCAACATCCGCAATCCAATCGTTGAATTTTTTGATGGCATATCTTTCAACTCTCTTGTTACCTTTCCCCCTGCTATCAAGGATAATATTAAAGTCTCCCATGATGAGCCAAGGAGGGTCGCCATGAATGGCTTGTTGGTACCTTAGGGATCTCCAAAGGTCTTTCCTACGACTTCTTTCATTGAAACCGTAGACAACCGATGGTATAAAGGTTTCAGGTTCTGGAGTTTTTGTAGTAACTTGCAAGGTAATACATTGCTCCTCCTCCCGAAGTTCTTGAGCTTGAAAGAGGTTAGGGTCCCAACCAACCCAAATTCTAGCCACTGAGTTTGGGAGAGTATTATGTACAACTTCCCAGTGTCTAAAGACTCGTTTGAAAATTCCTGAAAATTTTGTTGTCTAACTTTCACTTCCACTAAACCAATGAGATTTAGCTCCTTATTTTGAATGTAAGTTCTTACTTCTTTATGTTTTAAAGTGGAATTTAGACCCCTTATGTTCCAACATGCTAACTTGATCATCGCTTAGATCTAACCCCCTTGGACTGCCTCTACTATGACTTTTGCTTTTCCTAGTGGGTGACGGGCTAATGAATCTTGTTCTGGGGTGAGAAGTTGTAGTTTCGTCCGTATTCTCCCCCTCAGAAATACCAGCTTTAGAGCAGCTTCCGTTTGTTACTACTAATTTCATTCTAACCGGTTGAGGTTCATTTCCTAGGTCAGGGCTATTATTTCCATCGTCCTTTGCACTAGAGGAGTTATACCAACTGGAGTCCTTGTGTCTTTTGTCCAGTTTGGCGCTTATGTTCTTTAAGTGGTCAGCAAGAGTCCTATTGTATTCGTGTGCCATTTCTTCAGACTCCATTTCAGAGTCAGAGGTCTGGACAATAGCCTTATTTTTTATGAGAGATTTAGGCTTTTTGGCTACTAAGGGGACCTTAGGATAGTTGTTCTGAGGGTTTGAGCTTTGGACTAACGGACTGCTAGCTTCTCCATTAGTATCACTAGCAAGGTTCTGTAAAGCTGAAAATTTATTTTGGTTTGCAACTTCATCTTGAAATCTTGGGCTTTCAGTCTGGTTTGTTTTACGAGCTGGGGAGTTCTGAGCTTGATTTTGCCGCTGCGTCCTTTGGGGGTTATTTGGCTGGTTTGGAATTAAAGATCGTGGTCTAGAGGAGCTAGCTTTCCTCAGATATCCCCTGTTCGGTGGATAGGCATTTTGGTTTGAGGGTTTTTGGGTATTGGGTTGCTTCTAGGGTTGGGATTCATTCTGTGTGGAAATCTTTCCTTGGGACGGCTTAACCAGACAGTTATGACCAAAGGTTTTACAGTTTGGACACTAGGAGGGCATCCATTCGTAGATAACTTCTTGAGAGTGTGAAATCCCATCCTCATCTACGAAGGAGATGCTATTTGGGAGCTTTTGACCAGCTTGGATTTCAATACAGATTCTAGCGAAGGACAAACGACCTTGAGAGGCAGTAAGTTTATTCATAAAAAGTGGCTATAGATCATAATCCACTGAGAACTTGGGAGTTGAAGTAGTGTAAACGGAGGTTTGGGAACTTGACCCAAACTGGAATTTTATCTAGACTCAGCCTCTGGATGGATTTATTTGGAGACCATGGCCACAGAAATAGCACACGATTCCCAAACGGCAGAGGAGAAAGATCTAAAATAGTTTGCTTCGATTCTTCAGATTGGAAGCGAAAAATGAAAAGATCTTTCTCATGCCTTTGGATTTCAAGCAAACCCTTCGAAGACCATTATTCCTCAGCAAACTTTTTCATATTAAAAAAAGAGGCAGAGTTACCCATTACCTGGCCAATGATTGCAGCACTCCATTTCCTCTTCGATTCAGCAACATCAGCAGGGTTAATCTTGAAGGTTTTTTTCACCAGAATCACTACAGATCTGAGTCTGAACAAGTGTAGATGAAACATCCTGAGTGAAGTCTGGCTTGAGCAAAGATGCCCAAGCTGACTTTGCCCTTACTACTTGTTGCATGTTGCGTTATGGGTAGGATTTTGTAGATCCAGTAATAAGCAGTTATTTGCAGGTGAAGGTGTTCACCGACCACTTCGAAAGCGGCCGGAAAAGGGGGAGACTTCTTTGTTTTTCTTAAGCTCTGTGCGAAGAAGCTTTCGAAATGTTTGAGAGTCAGAAAGGAGAAGGAAGTTGAGGAGAGAGAATAAGAAAGAGGGCGGAGGAGGGAGGAGGAGGTCAGCAGTATCTATGTTGAGAACTCGTTTTCTTCTATATTCTCTTATTAATAATAGAATTATCAGACATAAAAAAGGTACACTATAATGGGTGTAATATATATGATAAATTATGTTTTTAATACTAAGGTGACGTTTGGTTCGCACTTGGGTATCAGAATCAGAATCGGAATGTGTATGACAGGTATGGGTTTTGGAGTATATGCGTTTGGGCCTAAAAGTGATAGTTGTTTAGTATTGAAGTGGGAATGGGTATGCTAGACATTGATGGTGTTTGTAACGTATCAGAATTGAAATAGATTTCGAATGTGGGCGGACAGAAAATTTTGATTGGCCGGAACAGTGACCGGCAAGCGGCGGCGGCGATTCGGTGGCGGCCGACGGCGTTGACCGGCATTGACTGACCATACCCTTCATTCCTCATATTGATAGACAAGGGGAGACTAGTATATCAAAAAAACGATATCCATTACTAAATACTTGGATATCAAATTGAAACCCATACCTCCCATTTCTCCAACAAAATTCCTAAACCCCCAACCAAACACCACCTAAATATTGTTGTCGCTCTCTTAACATATTATGGATGTATTCTAATCATTATCTATGCAAAACCTTTCAATTTCCAATTAGACAAGGACTCAATTAGAAAATGAATTTGGAATATGATAGAATAAAGCAAATTTCTTATATTGTGAATAGCAGTTGATCGATATATCTTGACGCAATTTTCATTATGGACCATCAAAAAATAACTTCTGTGTGTTTCTAAAACATGGTTGCATACATCTGACCTTCATATTTTGTTATAGACGAGAGCTTATAAGAGAAAGGGTAATGTTGTTGTTGTTCTATTGGCGAAACCATTTTTGGATTAACTCAACATATGGATAAGAGGATTATAGAGAATTGTTTGGTAAGATGTCGTTTTCTATTATCCTTTGCTAACCACAATCAGATTGTAATAGATTCTTTGTAGCAAAACATTGAACCCAACCCAAAGGGTCCTTAGTGTTCCAGTCCCACAGAGCTGTGTGGAGGATGTAAATCAGGAGTCTAACGGCCTCTTTAATATTGGCCTTCTAAATTAGATGAGATTGTAATAGATTCTGATGTCCAAAAAGGGGCGGCAGCCCCGGGGGAGTGTTCATATGTCCTTTCCTTGAAAAGCAAAAGGAAATAAAGGAAGTACACTATTGTTCGAACATCTCTCATTATTAATAACTTATCCACATATACAATTATCTATTTTTACACTATAGAAGTTGGTTATCCAATGTCATGCATTATAGGATTGACAATAACATATACTTCCTCTATTTTATTTGATTTAGTTTGTCTTATATGGAATTATATTGCATAGGTCACAAAAGAACATCCTTAATTTGTTCAAATTCAGTGATAGTGCATGGTCAACTACTGTATATTTTTGTTGTTTGTTAATGAATAACACATGAATTTGGACACTAAATATATAGCTTTTATAAACAAGAACGAAGTTCTAGTTGTCCTCATCGTATTGACTTATTATAGTGATGAGTAATTGATTCGTAGCCACTCTCAATTTGAGGGAACAAAAGGTTCTAACTAATAACAAGTCCAAAAAAAAAAGAGTTTTAATTAACATATAGCACATGAATTAATTTGTCTTGTAAGTTTAGAATCCCAAACCATTCAAATTGAACATGATAGAAACAAAAGGAGTACATGTCTATTTATTTTTTATGTGTAATTAGATAAGTTTTATGTTACAAATGCATCAATTATACCAGTAATTTGTGGTCCATTAGGAAGACCGTGATTGGCTTTAGTCGAGACAAATCTACGCATAAAACTTCGCCACTACAGGAGTAGAAGTAAATGACCTATTTTTATTTTATTAGTGAGCTCTTTTAACCATTATGCTATAAAAATTCAGATAAGATCTTAGTGTGTCAACTATTGGTATACTTCGTGTAAAAGACGAAATTCTTCATTCTGAGGGTTCTCATTGGCCCAGTTCCAAAAAGCATTATAGAAGATGCAAAATCAAGAGCCCAACGGTTTTTTAGCTTGGACGAGGACTTACGCAGTGACTCGTTCGAAGTGTCTCCCAACCCCAAAGAGCATTGTGGAGAATGCAAACCAGGGGCCCAGCGGCCTTCTAGGTTGAATGAAGACTTATGCATCGACCTATACGAGTGTTCCCTACAAAACAAGTCTTCGTTCTAGTAGCATTGGAACACCCACATTGTGGGTGTCTCTGGATTCAAACTCTTCAACTCTTACAGCATATCCCAACCTGAATACCAACTGGACTATGCTTTGGAGGCCAACTATTGGTATAATATAAATATAACAAGTAGACAAAATTGGAAAAAATAATTTTTTGGTCTAATTATTTTTTTATGTCTATAACACATATATGTCATACTAATAGTTGGCGTATGGGATTCAATCCTATAAAAATCTAAAGGGTTAATCACCTTTTGCCCCCTGTAGTATGTGTAATTAACCTTTTGCCCCCTTGAGGTTTGATATCACACCCTTAATCCCCCTGTACTATTGGACTGATTTGGACATTGCCATTTTTGGCAAATTTTGGGCTACACGCGCCCGGAAACCAGTGTACATCATAATTAAAGTTTTGTTGCATTAATTAATACCTAAACTACCCCTCAACGGTAATATATTCCTACTTTCTTCTTTATAACCGAACTCCTCAGCCACAACTTCTCTTCACTCTTATGCTCTGCTATATGTAGCTAAACGCATCCGCATCCTCATTCCTTCATATTCCACCCTTATCATCAACTTAAATGGATAGATTTTCATCAACAAGCGGAGGATTTTATGATGATGAATGCTCTCCAGAAATTCTGCAAATGCGGTAACCAAACTGCTTTGAAGATCGTGAAGAGCGAAAAGCCTACAAAGGGATTGCTGTATTTCGTATGTGACCAGCAAAGAGGACGTAAGTGTGACTATTGTGCTTGGTGCAAGCCATACTACAGGGATAATGGCGTTGGAAGACGCATCATCAAGCACACCAACACATATGAGGAGGCATATAAATCTGAAATTGTAATGATGAAATATAGCATATCCAATTTGAAGATCTTGCTGTTTGTGAGCCTAGGAATCCAAATCTTTTGGGTGATTTTGTCTATTTTCGTGAAATGATGGTGAAGTGTGTGCAGATAGGCTGATGTGATGTGAGTTGTGCATAAGTTGTGGCATGCGAGTGTGGTGATGGAGTGTAGTTATTGTGGTTGTGATGTTTGCCTGTTAGACTGTGCAGATAAGTTATCAGTTTAATGATTTTTCTTGGGGAAACAGAAGGGTTGACGTTTGGTAGTGTTTGAGCTTTAAATGCAATGTTGTGGGATGTGTTTAAGTTTTGCAAAAGAATGGTAATGATTGTGCAATGCATCAGAAGAAACGTGCATATGCATTCCCTTTGTTTCCCAAACGTCAATGTTGATAATGGCAATAAATCTGTTGAGAATCCCAAAAGCTTCTTCATCTCTTGGTATCCTTCCCTTCACCTGTATAAATAGCTCGTGGTGGTCTTTATGTTTTCATGCCATAGCAAAAAGCCAATCTCTTCAAAAAATATGTCTTCCCCACAAAAATTCGCAGCCCCTAAGAAATAGAAAAAAGACCATGGTGAAGGTGCCAGTGCACCTAGGATTCCAGAGAGACATACTAAATATCCAAAGAATCGGTCTGAGAAGGAATTTGTTGAAGAATATGTTGTATCCGTTCCAAAGAAAGCAGAGAGTCCGGAATATGATCCTCAGACCGAGATTGGTAAACTGTGGGATAATTATTATTGGGTGAGCGAGAAGCAAGACATGGAGGATTCAAGAGTGGACGATGTCGATGTCAGGGTGAGAGAATTGACAGATAAACTTGAAGTTGAAAAAGTCAAATTTAAGAAGATGAAGGCAAAACTGAAGACATTAGGTGCTTCGTTTTCTTCTGGCGTAGAGTCTTAGGGTGTCACTTGTGTGCTGTTCAAATAGTTTGTCTCTGTTTTATTCTGTTGTGTCTGTTTTTACTTTTGGGTTAGTGTTGTGTCTGATGCGATGCTGGTTGTCTGTTACACAGACTGTAATGACAAACATATTGTCATTTCCATCTCTCCCAATAGCACTAAGCAGTTGGCCCTTCAAGTTGCCTTTCAGAAAACAACCATCCAGACCAAATATGGGCCTACAACCTTTAAGGAAACCAATCTTGCAAGCATTAAAGCAAATAAACATTCTCTCAAACTTTGGAGGGGAAGTATCATCCAAAACAGTATTTTTGATCATAATCTCACTTCCAGGATTAGTTCTTCTAATCATCTCAGCATAATCCCACAGATGTGAGTATTGATCCATTGACATGCCTTCTATTTCCTGTTTTGCCTTGTTCTTTGCCTTGTACAACTGTGTCCTGCTTACATCAACCATCAAATCTCTCCTCACTTGATTTTTCAAACTCTTTGAGCTAGTATAAGGATTGTCAATGAAGTAGTTTTTGTATTTTTTGCTCAGGTATCTTGATGTACAATGCCTGTTTGTGCAATCTCTTCCACAGTTATGCACACCCTTCAATGTCTTGATCATGAAAGTTTTATCATGACCAATTGTAGAAGCATGAATCCTCCAAGTACACACTTTGTTACACTTTGTTGTTACCCTATTGCCTTCGTTCTTTTCATACTTCACTTTATAACCCAATCTGATGTTCCACTCAAGTAGAGCCTCTCTGAATTTAGCAGCATTAGCAAACTTCTGCCCAACCTTTAAGTCAAATTGATGCTTACTGAATTCTTCATCAAAGTTAAATTCTTTGTAACCACTAACATCTTCTGCAGTGCTATGTAGAAGTTCTAATTCATCCACAACTTCTTCATTCCAATGACCACCTTCAATATTAGCTTCAACTACTTCTTCCTCACTGTCAACTTCACTATGTGAGCGACCTTGTACATCATCCGACCTTTGTAATTCTTCTACAACTTCATCTTCAAGTTGGGCTGCCTCCTGTTCTTCACTAATATTCCCACATTGCAAATCCCAGAATATATCATCATCCAAAATGTCATCTAGTCCATCAAATGTACCCACATGCTCTGCACCTTGTAATTTTTCAAAACTGCGAAAGGGTCGTCAGATGCATTTCGAGCTGCTTCAGACAAAGTTGACAAAGTTGTTGATGCTTGTGACCTAAAGTTGTTTACTTCCGGAATTACGTTTTTGTCCTTAGACAAAACAGTCTTTTCACTTGGTGGGGTTATTTGCCAACCTTTCCTTTTACATGGCAATTTTTACTTGTGGAACATTGATTCCCACCACCTTGGACACCTTTATTGCCTTTACCTACCTCATTGTATCCACTCAATCCACATATGCTTTGTTGTTCACTAATATCCATCTACCCTGCATGAATACACGACAGTAAGCATAAAAGCATTAAACCAACAAGATTACACCAACAAGATGACATCAACAATTCTTGCATCAGAACCGACACGTGGACATAATCAAACATATAACCCGTCAACAATCCTCATCATTCAATGTCAAAAATGCAGACAATCCAAATACATGAACACGATATTCAACATCCAACACAACAAAAGACTTACTCTTTGTGAATCAAAATAGATGAAGACACTCTGTTTTTCCAACATCACTGCACACCCTTACACCCCCTTCATGTCGCTGAAACAAATGCTGAAGAATGCACACCAAAATGGATGCAAACCAAAACAGATTACACGCACTCAGCTTCGGTATGAAAATCGATAGCTCAACGTTCAGTTTCTCATTTGCATACCAGTGTCCATGTAGCTTCAAACGACGACATAGTTGAAAGAGTGAGTGACTGTTTACTTTTTGTACAACCATTAAACCTGTTTGAATTTGCGTGTTAATGTTAGAGGGAAAATTACAGAATTTGCTTAGTTAAAAGTCAACTCCACGTCATCTTCTTTCAATACGTGGCAGGGGCACATTTGACATTTTACTCTTTTCCGACGCAAATTTGACAGAAATGGCATTGTCCAAATCAGTCAAATAGTACAGAGGGGTTAAGGGTCTGATATCAAACCTCAAGGGGCAAAGGGTTAATTACGCATACTACAGGGGCAAAAGATGATTAACCCAAATTCAAATGAAGTAACAATAATTGAATTACTCTTCTCATGGAATGAAACTAATTTAAGAAATTAAGTTAAAACTTATCGATGAACACGCCACGTAGGCATTTGGTCATAGAAGTAAGTTACTAATTCAGTTGACCCTATCCATAGTTCGCTCTGACCATTGTAGCTCTCAGAGAAGACGGGAAACCATTTCGGCGTTTCCTTCAAGCTTCGTTTCTCCTCGCTGCTCCATTTTCCTCTTCTGCCGAAGAGATTACTCCGCGAAATCTATACCGAACACAGGATCTGTGTTTATGTCTGGTTATTCTTGGAGATTATGCTTTCTGTTATCTGATCCTTTCTCCGAGAGAAATTTATGGAGCTGAGAAGTAAAATTTTGCCGCAATTTGAAGCCCGGCAGCCTCAGTTCGCCTGGATTCTTCCAAAGTGCAAAAATAGGGAACAACGCCGATCGTTAATTGTCGTCGCCGGCTTCAATAACAAGTAAATGCTAAATTAATGCATCACTTCTCTTCCGTGATCATATTACTCGACTTCTATTTTCCCGATTTCGTTTTTGTTTTCTGGTTTCGTTTCAATAGTTCTGTATTGTCTTACTGGTGCTTTTCTTTAGGCGTGTTAGATTTAATTATGAAAATCATCACACACAGACATACGTACACACATATATGCGCTAGTGCGCGTACACACACATATATATATACACACACAGAGAGAGACATGTATAACACACATGTTTACACACACATATATATAACAACAACGCGTATTCAGTATATCCCTAACAACATCAAAAGCTCTCGCTAGAGTCTAGGGAAGGTGAGAGACAGGCAAACAATACTTCTATCCCAAAGGATACAGAGTTTGCTTCCAGTGAGACCCTCGACTCTCTCTATGTGTGTGTATATATAACACACACACATATATAAAAAATATATGCATATACATACATATACACACACGTATATATACATACATGTACATATATACACATACATATATATGTATGTGTGTGTATATATACATACATATACACACACATACATATATATGTATGTGTGTATATATATTGTATGTGTGTGTATATATATGTATATTGTGAATAGAGGATTATGATATTGATTTATTGAGTGATGCAGATTAGGACTATTATTTTTCCTTACTATTTTGCCTTTTTTTTTTCTTCAATGAGATTTGTGGACTGGCGCTACATGTTCATAGGAATTACTTGTCATGCCTCAATACAAGTATGTTTTTGTTGTTTTCATGTGTTCTTAAATTACGTGTGTGTGTGTGTATATATATATATTTTAATTTTCTTGAAATTAAATGCTTCGGAATGAACTACCTTTACTGTTAAAAAAATAAAAATAAAAAGGAGAAAAAGAGAAAAAGGTCAATTGCAGATTGGCAGAGCCAAAAGTCTTGAACCTGTTGGTCCTTTTGGTATAACTGCAATTTGGCATGCATATGCTTTTATAAGATCTGATGTTCTTTATTTTCTGGGGCTTTAGATGCACGATGAATTGATGATATTGGTATGAGTGTCAAATAATCCTTTCCAAAGCATATGCGCTGATGTACCTGTAGAAATCTAGGCCTAGCGGAATCTTAAGCTTGTGGGGAATTCTAATCCTTTAATTCTATTTTATACTAAGAATGGAAATGAGCATCCAGCTTGATAGGGAAAAAGTAAATAAGACTACTGCTGAAGGAAATGGTCTTGCAACAGATACTCATTTGTGTGCCGCCTACCCTCCACCCGAGTTGCCTTTATTGGTATTAACAATTACTGCAGGGAAAAGCTAGACAGTTGAAGTTAGTGAGGCCTTTTAATTTAGTTACATCGCATATTCTTTTCTGTTTATAATAGTCACGCAAATCTGCCAAGATGACCGATACTAATTAGGTCTGCAGCTTAGTATTTGTATTTATCCTGCATGCGGTCACACTTTCATTGAGATTTCCCAATCACATGCTTGATATTCTTTTAACCGAACTCGTCAGTCATATTGGAGATCAAGGTCTCCTTTGTATTACGCTAAATTACCATGGCATATAAAGCATATCCAAGTAGGCTAGAATGTAATTTCTGCATTTTTTTTCTAATACCATGCTGTAGTTGATCTATTATGGTTCTCAGCAGACCGTGTCTCTATGTAAAATGTTTGAAATATAGCAATTTTACCACCCAAAAAAAAGGAAAAAAAAGTGTTTCTGCATTTTTTCCCGTATAACTTTGCCTTAGGTAGGACAGTTGAATTTGAAGTCGCAACTGACTAGCTTCATTCATATTGGAGATGACTCCTTGGTATTAAATGAGGGAAAACTGGAGTTGGAGTTGAGTTTTTAATTGAGTAAAAGGGCATAAACATGTTGATATGCTTTTAGTTATATGGAAATGTGTATCAGATAGTGGATAGGGATGAAGTTGAATTGTGGAGGGTGATATGGTGTGAGAGAACTCCAGTTATTTATAATTGGATGGATGGCTTGTATGCTGAGGTTGAGTGCCTAGACAGGCTTCATGGGTAGGGGCTTGAGAGTTTATGCAATGCATATTTTCTTAGAAAGAAACGAGTACCTGTCAGCATTACTTTTCCAGTGTGAATAATTAAAACTTAAAAGCTGTACGGAGGAGTCTATGGAGGTTGCTAATGGCTCAGCAGGAAATATGGTATTGGGATGAAGTGTTGTAATGGCTAGCTGAGGTTAAGTTCCTCAATAAATTCCGACATTAGGTGGCTAGGATTCCTTTTGCTAATGGTTAAGGTGGGCTGAACAGCTTGTTGGAATGGTGCGAGTTAGCGGAATGACACACTCTTAAAAGACCTCTTGATAACAAGAAAATTAAAGAATTCACAAAAAGACACGAAGAACATGAAGAATTCGAAGAACACAAAGAACAAAGATAAAGACAAATAATCTTGTTAGACCCTTAAATGAACACATCTTCGCAATGAACCTTATTAGACCTAATGTTTATCCACGTTGAGCAACCCACGATTGATCAACAATCTTCTAGTCAAAAATCTTGGTAGACTCTTAAAAAGCTTCTTGAACAACCTTGGGGATGAATTCATACCACATTTCCTGCTCAAAGAATTGATTGAATTCAAAAGATCAAAGCTTGACTAAACAGACTTCAAAAAATGCACAAGGCTGATTAAGGTGAGCAAAAGCTCGGTTTTGCTCAACTTTTATTCATGAAAGGGATCCTGAAAATAGAGTCTAAGATGGCCTATTTATAGATTCAAGAACTTCCAAAACCAACAAGAAAAGAATATTTTCTATCTAATTAACCTAAAATAATAATAAAAAAACAAAAAAGTCGGTTGGAAAAAACAGCACAACCGTTGGCCCTACTAGGTCAAAGAAAAGTCCCAATTACAACTTAAAATTTCAAAAAGCATGCAGACAAATTTTATATTGGCCATCTGTCCTACAATGCTATTGTTAGACTTAGTGTTGTCTGTAGCACGCTTATAGCACATAGCGCAAGATCAATCGTTGCAAGGTCATGTAGCGTAGCAACCTCCTGGAAGCGCGGTCGAGGCGCACATAGCGCGGGTTTCAGTAATTTCATTTTTTTTTAAAAATAGTAATTTCAATTATTAAAATAAAAGAAAAGAAAAACTAAATAATAAAGACTAAGCTACAATCCCATCAAAAAAAACCTACCGTCTAAAAAGAAAAGTCAACATCACAGTGGTTCATCATTGAGATGGAGTGCGATTAGTGAGGATGCCGGTGTTCACAATCCTATTTATGGCACTAGATCCACCAAAGTTGATAGGGTTCAAGTTCGGTAAATGCAAGTTCTCATGTGTTTGTAGATGAAGAAGAAAATTGATCTTCTAGCTTCACATGGAGAAGATAATAGGGATGACGAAAATTAATATTTTGTGTTTGATGATTCAGAATTGTTTTAGTTTTAGCTATGTTGGAAGTTTGAACAATTTGAACAATTGTTTTTATGTTCTAACTTCTATCTATGTTTTAATTATATATATGCTTAAACTTTTTGAACAATTATGAAATTTTATATTATGTTTATAGTTGTTACCTAATATTTTAGTTTATTAGTTGTCTATGCGCCTCGGATGCGTGTATCGCGTGCTACAGCGCTATGCACTACACGCTACAAAAATTTGTCTATCGCGCTACAGTGCGCCTCGCGCTATTGACAATACTGGTTAGACTTCTTGATGATGTATCTTTCTCCTCTTTTTAAAAAAGATTTGTTCTCGAGAATAAATTTGCATAAGGAAAAGAGAATTTATCCACGAATATGCTTGTAGTATAAAAAGAAAACATAAATCTAATTGGCTCAAACAAAGCTAGTTTATTCCCAGCCGTACCAGTATCAAGTATGAATATGATAAAGAATATGACTACTAAGGTTAAAAGAAACTTACAAAAAAAAAGGTCGAAAGAAGCTTAAACTCAAAGCATAAACGTCCCGTTAAATCCAAGATTTCTACAAACTCGTTTTACCTCTTTTGAACATGTTTTGGATGCATCAATACCTGCACTAAAAGGTTACCATGCACAAAATATGGCAAAACATTGCATGACATTGAACACTTGACACTTGTAAATTATGTTTCCATGCCAAGCCATGAAGCACGAAAGTTGCTAGACGACTTTGAACGTTTTTATCTAAAGAATTCTCCCGTCTACACAGCGTTCATCGATATTAAGACATGTCCCATATGTTAAAGAACTTGGAAAATATACATGCACTTCAGAAATCATGTTATGACGCTTCTCACACATATGTAACCAAACACAAACAACTAGATCAAAGACATAAGTAATCCACATCAATCAAACACTATGTGAATTCTTATATGCAGTTGTAAGCACAACAAGGCTTTTGAGATAAAATTGCTAGATCTTTTGTCAATTGGTAGGGACAAACTAAACAAAAGAATGACTTGCATGAGACGCAATTAGATTGGTTTGTCACCCTCTTTGTTATGGACTGATTTGTAGAAATCTACAAACAAGACAACTCATAGACAAATAAGGATGGTAATGAATTAGGCAATAAAAGCGTAAACATCAAGCTTGTTTCGTGTATCTATTGTCTTTTCATCTACACTTACAACCATAGGTTCTTTGTTTTTTTGCTATATTTCAGCTTTATTCTCATACAAAATCTCAATTACTTCAGGCAAATTCATAGCTTCATAAGCAAGTGTTCAATGCAAATCATCATTATCTTTTTCTTGCGGTTCATTTATAACCATGCACATTAGTATCAAAGCATGCAAATTATTATGATAAATATGCAAGTCATCAAAATTTTCATGCTCGTCATGCAAAACTTTAGAATCATGTGTGTAATAGTTCAGAGCAATCACTTGTTCCTTAAGTTCTTGCATTTGAAATTAGAATTCTTGTATTTTTTTTTATCACATGACAACTTCTTTCATAAAGGTTTGTAAGATAATACATGTGATCAAGATTTTTAATTCTCACATTGGGCATTTGATTTGCAATATTCTTATTCAATCATGCTGTAAACCTTATCATTGTCAAGTCCTCATGTTCCTCAACATAAGCATCATATAGACCATCTAACATCTCATTGTAATATTCTACTACTTTAAATGTTCTTGACGAAAAGATTGATACTCCGATATTTTTTGACGCTAATGACTTACCCATAGGTCTTGAGAAAGATCAAATTGTCTTATGCGCTCTCTCTGCTTCTTAAGGTTGTTTTTGAAGCACATAGCTTTCCAAATTGTTCCAACCACATTATCATCGTCATAGGCTTGAAGAAAGCTGTTGCACGTGTTGTTTTATTTTGCACCATTAGTGATGCTCCAATTTGATTCAAACAGATAGAAATGGTCATTTATTTAACATTTGAAATCAAATACTTAATCAAAGAAGAAAATAAAAGATTAGCACAAAGACCAAAGAAAGGATTATGTTAGTAAAAACCAAATACTTTATTTTTCACCCTTTCCACCCTCGTCTATAGATTCACTCAAATAATTGTCTTACTACTCAAGCCCTTTACGTCTCAGCTTGTTTCCAAGTGTCCAAATCGTTTGAACTAATCAAGACCGAGCAAGATGTGAATATGATTTTCTAAAGTTGTTATCAGTGTTGTCAATAGCGTGAGGCGCACTGTAGCGCGACGGCCAAATTTTTGTAGCGTAGCGCACAGCGCCGTAGCGCGCTACACGCATCCGAGGCGCATAGACAACTAATAAACTAAAATATTAGGTATCAACTACAAACATAATATAAAATTTCATAATTGTTCAAAAAGTTTAAGCATAGATATAATTAAAACATAGATAGAACATAAAAACAATTGTTCAAACTTTCAACATAGCTAAAACTAAAATAATTCCGAATCATCAAACACAAAATCTTCATTTTCTTCATCCCTATTATCTTCTCCATCTGAAGCTAGAAGATCAATTTCTTCTTCTTCTTCATCTACAAGCACACGAATTTACCGAAGTTGAACCTTCACCCCTAGCAACTTTGGTGGATCTAGTGCTATAATTAGGATCGTGAACACCGGCAGCCTTACTAATCGCGCTCCATCTCAATAATGAACCATCATCAAACACATAATTAGATGGGATTGTACCTTATGCTTTATTAGTTAGTTTTTCTTTTCTTTTACTTTAATAACTGAAATTACTATTTTTTTCAAAAAAAAAAAACTGAAATTACTGAAGCCCGCGTTACGTGCGCTACTTGCGCCTCGCGTGCCTCACGCGCTACGTGCGCCTCGGCCGCGCTTCCAGGAGGTTGCTACCTACATGACCTTGTAGCGATTGACCTTGCGCTACGTGCTACAAGCACGCTATAGGCGCGCTACATACAACATTGGTTGTTATTACGTCTTCTTCTCCTGTTTACTTGAAGAGTCTCAAGCTGCAACAAGGTTACACAAGAGACAAGAATATATGCAAGGAACCGTTCAAAGAAAAACAAAAAACCGATAGTATGTATAATGACTGAGTTTAACATTAAGGGATTGCTTTGGCAACTCTTAGTTTCAGTAGCCAAATGCGAAGGTAATTATCATCAAAATATACTCAAGAAATTAGTGCAAAAATGTTAAGGGTGAGTATATGTAGCGTAGGTTCAATTTAGGCTCAAACGGTTTGTTTCTTGAAATTTTCTTAGGCTTTCTCAAAGTTTCCGAAATGGGCGACTTTGGCTCAAAAAAGAGCGGCTAGGGCAGCGTGGATGTGGACTGCTGGCCATATGAAAATTTTTCCCCTTTTTTCCTGTTGGGCAAAGTTTTTTGTCAGAAGAGTCTGTCTTTTTTTTTTTTCTCTCCAAATTGCTGAGGATGGGTGGCTGCAGGGGTTGTCTCTTTTTTTGGGTCAAAAACTAAAAGAAGTATTGGAAATTGGTCAAGACGGGCATCAATAATCAAGGATTTAGGCCTAAATTTTCGAGCAAAGTTAGCAACAATTAACAAACACAAGAACAACATAACCTAAGGTGCCTAAATGCAACATGAATAAAACAAAACACTTATATGAAGAAAACAATATTGCACACGTTCAAGACTTGAAGAATAAACTCTAGTTCATGCAAGTTTAAATTGTATGCAAAGAAACTAAAAGAAAGATGCAGAATTAATGCATGCAAGGAGTCGCAACAAATCAATACTCAATTGAAGAAGAAGAAAGCAGTGAGCAATTTTGCCACTGTATAAACTGGCGGCAAAATTATTATTATTTTTTGACTGAAATAATAATAATAATAATAATAATAATAATAATAAATTTTTTGACTCTGCTCTAAACAGTAGCAAAAAAGTACTCAAAAGATCAATATGAAATCTTTGCGCTATAAAAAAACAAAAGATTAAGATGAAGGCAGCAAAGTTGAATTACAGCTGCTATAAAAAGATTGATTTTTTGGACCCGGTAGCTAGGTCTTAGAAAGACACAAAAATTCTTGTTCAAAGATGGTTCTGATACCACGTTGATGCGTGTTTAGCGGAATTGCACGCTTCCAAAAGACCTCTTGGTAACAAGAAAATTGAAGAACTCGCAAAAAAGACAGGAAAAACACAGAATAAAAATAAAGACAAAAAACCTTGTTAGACTCTTTGATGAACGTAGCTTCGCAATGAAGCTTGTTAGATAATAAAAAATAACCACAAAGGTTTGCTGAAAAAATAGCACAGCCGTCAACCCTATTAGGTCTAAAAAAGGCTCAATTACAACTTAAAATTCTAAAAAGCATGCAGACAAATTTTAGACCGGTCCACTATCCTCTCATGCTCCTGTTAGACTTCTTGATGTCACATTAGGAAAGGGAGATGATTCTTGTCTAGGAAAACACACCAATCTATGATCTCTTGAAGACAAGGATACACAAAAACATACAAGATGCACGACTGAAAATTAAAGGTAGAAGACAACGAACCTTGTTAGACCATTTGTATAAAATGAAGCTACGCAAAGAACCTTGTTAGACCCGTTGCTTGACCAATGTTGAGCAGTCCTTGGTTAGCTCAATTTCCATAGATCCAAGAACCTTGGTAGACCCGTGGAAAAGTATTGATCACAATTGAATTCACAATACTTGTTCAATGTATGGATTGAATTTAAAAGAGAGAAACTTGAATAAACAAACTATTTGTGAGCAAATGCTTGTTTTCTGAAATTTTGTTGATGCAGAAGTCTTTTTTAGTGGTATTGCCTATTATAATGGTGGCCCATATGCCCTAATATTCCTATTTTGTCCCCAAGGCAAATCTCTAATTTTCTTTTAGAAACTTAACAAAAAAGAAATATCTTTAATAAGCCACAACTTACTAAAACGATGTAGTTTTCACTCAAATTAAAAAGAATATTTCTAACCGTAATTTTGACATCAAATAGTAAAATAAACGAGTTCCAAAAGCTTCAAGAGCATGTTGGACAATTTAGTCCATCCCACCCACTCACCACGCATGCTTTTTTAGTCTTCTTCAAGTGTCTTGGTTTCCAAAAGATGAACTCATTTGATCTCCACACTGTGGTCTTCATCCTTCACACACTTTGAATCCATGTTGGCAATAAAAGCGTAGACTTTACTCTGAATCTCCTTAGCTCTACTGTGTGCTGTTGGAACACCATCATTAAAAACATCCACTTGATGCTCTTGGATCTCATTAAGAGATCATAACCGTGTTCTGTCAGGTTTGAATATATGAAGAGAAGTGGTAAAGTGTAGAACAAACTTTAAGGTGTAGCTCTAATCAGCAAAAGTTTTTTAGCTTGTAGAAGGTATATAGTTTATGCTATTATTTTACATGTATTTGATCACTAAATTGTTTTCTTGGAGGATTTATAGCAAGAAAGTACACTAGGGGAAGTGTGATGCTTTTGCCTTTTTTTTTTCTTAACTCAAATTTTCATATATATGCAAATATACATATAAGATAATTAGTATAATAGGCAGTACCACTAAACAATTGCTCCTTTTACATTTAGATCATAAGAAAGGCCTATACATTTTACATTTATCTCCTTTCTGACAGTTCGTTTTTGCACCAGCGATTTAATACTGAATAGATGTTTTCTTTACCTTACACTTGTTTCCTGTCCAAATTCTTGTAGGGATACATTTCAACCTTTACACTGTAGATGGAAAAATCTTGAAGTCCATTGCAATAATGATGAACAAGGAATTCGTCGTTCATCCTTTGGCAAGATTGAGAGCTCTAAACCACCTGATCTCTCTTTTAACAGGCTTCAACTAACTGGTCAGGATAATTACAATTCGCATTGGCGAGAGTTTGGGCGATTTGTTGCACGTGAGGCTTTGTTGGATGAAGAATACTGGGTTGGTTTTCCTGTTGGATTATTTATATGCTCTTATTGTTCTTAAAGTTCTTCCCTTTTTCTTTTATATTAAAACAATTGACAGACAGCAGCTTGGTTGCGAGCAGAAGCTCATTGGGAATCAGTTTCTTATATGCGGTTAGTGCTTCTCAGTTCATATAATATATCTCTCATCAAATAATAGAAACTCTAAAAATTAATCTGGCAATTCATTCATGTTGTTGCGAAATGTTACTGATACATGTAAAATTTATCGAGTCTATTTCTCTTATGTGCTAAGGTTGGTGTTTTCCAAATTTTCAGGCATGTGGATAGTTATAAGAGAAAATATGCCGAACAGGTGAGTTTTGAAAGGAAACTATTCTTTTGTTATTCTCACTCTGGTAAGTTAAAGGAATGAAGAAAAACTATCTGTAAATTTATTTTTGTTCCACAGCAGTGTTTCAGGCAGTGTTTGCGCAATGTTTGTTGAAAATGCTTCATCCTTGATATATATGAAACATGCGGACAAATAACATGCTGATTTCTGACTCACAAAATTAGTTGCACTTTTTTTTTTTAAAAAAAAGAAAAATGCTGATTTCCATTTCATTATTGCTGATGAACGCAGCATCATTTTCTTCGAACTTCATTTAAAATATGATCAGATTGCTCTGATTTAAGTCACAGAATTAATCCTTATCTACAGACGAAGCTGCATTAAAATTGCAAATTTACCATTTGTGCTTTGATTCGGTAGAAAAGTGTGGATAATTGGCTGCGAATTTATGAGCACGTGCTGTCTTAACTGTATCTTGTAGGCGGTGACTGCCACTATATCCATGTAAAATCATTTAACACCCTGCACATGTTGCCAACACACTGTCCAATAAACAAAATTGCTTTTCTGTCAAAACCATCCGAAATGATAGATTTGTACGAATACATCTGCTTTCTTCATTTAGGCCGTATCGAACAGTACATTTAGTCTAACCGTTTTGCTGTTAAGTTATTTAATTTAATTTTTCTAAATAACCGTCTTTTCATTCACAAAATTTCTTTTCCAAATTTTTGTTTTGGTTTTAACTTTTGGTTGTGTGTCTCCCGAAAGACTTTTTAAAGTACTATTGATGTAATTCATATGTCTATTGTCTGTTGTGATCCATTTAAATATGTATTACATGTTCAGGTGGCAAAACCAAAGTATTTTAAATATTTTTTGAACATCAATTATCAATGATGTAACTAAGGAGGAAAAAGAAATGCCAAAAGAAAAAGATTGGCCAATGGCATACCTGTTGCTGATCTTACCATATCAGATTACAGATATAAAAAGTAATAGTATATTAACAAATTGCAGACACCATCAGTATAATTTTTGAAATGATTAATTTAAGCACTGGCACCTACTCTCGCTTCCATTCCTGCTCTTGAATGCGAATTATGTGACTTTGCTGTCAATTTCCTTTTGATGCATATTTTGCTTAAACTGTCACAGCAGATCATGATAAGATCTCTTAGAGCTACAATTTTCACCATCATTAAGGTATCAGTAGTATATCATGTTTTATCTTTGGCTGGTAGAGACGCAAGTATATCATGTTTTATCTTTGGCTGGTAGATTTGCTAAATATTTTCTGTCTAGGAAATATCGCTGTCTTTTCTCTAAAATTCCCGAAAAAGCCTAACCTCCACTTACTCTCTCTCCTATTCCCCCACCACAAATGTCTATTTTCTGTCTATAACGTCCATATCTCCATTCTCTGCCACCGCCTTCTTCTTTCTCTCTGCCATCATCTAATACATTGTCTTCTTCTGCCAGCCCAAATTCACCCCTTTCTCGCAATCTTCTGACTGACTACTCCACTCATTTCCTCCAGTCTTCTAGGCTGCTCTGACCGTACAAATAGTCGGAGACAAAGATTCTTTGGGATTTCGCACCAAAATGTCTCGACTTCCTTAATCAAGTTCAGATTTCGACATGCAAGCCATTATTGGAGCAAAATCGGCGTGAGCTTCACGGTTCAAGACTGATTTCCAACCTGAAGTTACATTAACCGTGTCGCAGGTCCATCTCGATGTCGATAAGGGTTTTTCGCTATCAATCCAAAGTTTGTTGCAGAACACAAACAAAGATGGAGCTATACAATTATTGGTTAAATTAGAGAACACAACCTGTTTTCTAAGCGTGAAGAGCTTTCCTGAGGCTCGATGGACTCGAAGGGTTTGCTAAAGATTCAAAGGATGGAGTAGGACTTTTTTGTTTTTCGATTTTAATCTGAAGAGTCCAAGCGAAGCATACTTGACTCCTCCCCAATGCCTTTCGGAAACAGGGTCCTTTTTCTCTGGCCCTAGGTCTCTTATAAACCCGTCCAACGTCTCATATTTGATGATGTTTCTGTCTGGATTTAGTTCCTTAATCTTCGCCTTCACTATTTCAGTTCACATGTCCTCAGTGGTTTAGATAGCTTTATAGGCAAGCCTATGTTTATAAATAGACTGACAACTTCCTAGTCTAGAGTGGCCTTTGTCAGAATATGTATTGAAATCAAAGCTAGTGAGCTGCTCTCCAAAGTTGTCAACTTCACTGATGAAGATGGAAAAGAGTGTACACAGGAGGTAGTCCACGAATAGATACCTACACAATGTCTGAAGTGCATGACTTTTGGACATTCTTGTGAAGTTATGTAGAATAAGAGTGATGCACCTACCTTGAGGACTTCAGCATCTGCAGCTGGAAACAATCAACAGAAAGATGGCTGACTAAACAACACAAGCAAGATGCAGGCTATCAAAGGTGCGGACACAGTCTCTGATATGATCCAAAAAAGTGATAAAGGTAAAGCCAAAATGGTTGGTGTGGAACCAGCTATAAACAAGGACTGCCCTCCTGAGCCCATCCCAGATGGTAACACTTCTGTGCTACAAAATTGAAACATAAATGTGACTGATAATGTCTCATCTGTTCTATCTAGCTTACATAGTCACAATAAATTTAGTCCTCTCCTGGGGGATGAGGAAGATGTATGGAAGGTATCAAATATGTTCCCTCAAACCTGTAGCAAAGAGCTACGAAACCAAGAAAAGGATAAGTCCTAAGACTTCTAGGACAATGTAGTGAAACGATGCCTTTCTCCTTCATCCTTTGAGGCTGAATCTGAGAATACAACCCGAAGGGAACTTGACTGAGGATTAACTGAGGGCATTTCAACAATAATCATACCTAGTATATCTTAATGACAACAAAAGTTATCGCTAGGGTATAGAGAGGGTGAGAGGCAGGAAAACAATACCTCCATCCCAAGGGATAAAGAGTTTGCTTCCAGTAAGACCCCCGGCTTTATGTGTACCTGCATAGATGACACAATAATAGGAATATGGTGTGCTAGGGTATTAGTGAAAGAATTTAGTAAACAGAAATAGAGATATTAAAATAGTAATAATTGTGGATATGTACAAATAATGAAAGACAAATACAAAGGCAAAAACACAAAAAGTGCAAAGTCCACCTAAAGTGTAAAGAGTATCTAAGTCCCTAAGTATCATCTAAGGTATTCCTATATCGTGCTTAAACCTCCTAAACCTTAATCCTCTGCCTCCATGAACTCCTATCCTGTATCATGTCCCCAGAGAGGTGCACATCTAGTAGGTAATGTCTAATCTGCTTATCCCAAGTCAGTCTGGGTCCGCCTTTACTCCTCTTTCCCTCTATAATGAGGTTTTCCACTGCTCTTACACATGTCATTGTCTGTCTCCTTTTGACATGCCCAAACCATCTCAGTCGACAGTCTCCCCTCCCTTATCGTATCTGCTATTCTATCCATCCCTAACCTTTCCCTAAGTACCTCATTTCTTATCCGGTCTAGCCTTGTATGTGCACACATCCACCTCAGCATCCTCATCTCTGCCACTTCTATGTTCTGCGACTGTTTTCTTGATGGCCCGACAGTTTGTTTCATATAACATTGCCGGTCGTACTGCCGCCCTATAAAATTTTTCTTTTAATTTAATTGGAAAATTCTTGTCACACAGCACCCCTAAGGCCGCTCTTCACCTACACCAGCCTGCTTGAACTCGGTGTGCTATGTCACTATCTCTGTCCCCATCTTGTTGTACAAACGATCCTATGTACTTGAACTTACTGGCACATAGTACCACTTAAACCTCGATGATGAACTGACTATTCTCACCTTCGGCTACGCCGCGGAAGTTGTAGCGCAGATACTCAGTCTTAGAATGACTAATCCTTAGGCCTTTTTTCTCTAAAGCACCTCTCCACTCCTTTAGTCTCATGCTCATGGTATGTATACTCTGTGCGACTAATACAATATCGTCAGTAAAAAGCATACACCACGGAACTGCCTTCTGGACTTTGACAACTCGTTAAGGACAACTGCAAAAAGAAATGTGCACAAAGCAAACCCTTGATAGAGGCCTATCCCAAATCAATCTACGTGACACACTAATACGCTTTTCAAGATCGATGAAAACCATATGCAGATTGCGCTTCTTCTTCCTATACTTCTCCATCAATCTCTTTAGAATGTGTATTGTTTCCGTAGTTGACTGTCCTAGCATGAAACCAAATTTGTTCATCTTAACATGAGTTTCTCCCCTAATTCTATTGTCGATTACTTTCTTCCATAATTTCATAGTATGGCTTAGCAACTTAATCCCTCTGTAATTCCCACAACATTGCGTGTCTCCTTTGTTCTTATATAGAGGGACCACGACACTGCTCCTCCATTCATCTGACATTTTTCCTGTTTTGAAAACAAGGTTGAACATAGTTAGCCATTGAACCCCTTCCGCTCCCAAATATTTCCACGCCTTGTTATCAAGGCCAACTGCCGTAGATCTTCCCATCTTCCTAAGTGCTCTTATCACCTCTCCTTGTGTGATGTTCCGCTAGTCGAAGTTATTATGTTGTCGTTTTTGGGTATTGATGCTTTCTTTCTCTTTGTCGTCGGTCCTCCCACCATTGAAAAGGTTATGGAATCTACACATAGCAATAGGTCTAGAAGTAAAAGGGCCTGGTTGGAATCTAGTTGACACTCCTTATTTAATTCGGAGGACACTGGTAGTGCAGTTCCTCCAGATAAGATGAAACCCCAAAAACCTACCTAGTGAGAACATCAAAAACTACAACTCCTTCCTGTTGATCAAGCTACTGACCATAACATCGTGAGCCTAAGCTTGAACCTGAACTTGGTCCTGAGGGTCTTGGAAAGGAATTCAGAGATTCCTTCCCTATTAAACAATACAGTAGGAACAAGCGTAGAGGTAGGCCTAGGGGGGCCAAATCCAAGAGATGATTAAGATGATGAACATGTTTAAGTTAGCTTGTTGGAATATAAGTGGTTTAAACTCCCCCTTAAAACAAAAAAAGGCGAGAAAATACATAACTGACGAGAACATTGCTATGATGAGCCTTGTGGAGGTTAAGGTAAGATGGTAAAACTTTGGAAAATTCAGCAATAGGATCATCAGGGGTTGGGAGGTTACTCACAATATTCTGCGTAATACTGTTGCCAGAGTTTAGATGGCTGGAACCTTAACTTATTTTAAGGACAACCTTAACTTATTTTATGGATAACTCTTTCACATTGAAGAGCAGTGTACTACCTAAAGGTTTACAAGAAATAATCCATTTCAGATGTTTTCATCCTTACTGTGGTCTATGGATTTAAGGAAAAAAGTAGGAGAAGAGATCTTTGGCGAGTTTTGAGGTACAAGAATACTCTTTATGGGAATCAACATTGGATCATAATGGGGGATTTTTAGTATTATATTGAACAAAACTGAGAAAACTAAGAATAAGATAACAGATCTAAATGTCATTAAAGAATTTAAGGAATGGATCCATATAATAGATGCTCTAAACATCCCTTCTAGGAGGTTTGAATTTACATGGTCAAACAAAAGGGATAAAACCAATAGGGTATACACTAGGATAGACCATATATTATGCAATGATATGTGAAAAAGTAAGTTTCTAAACTTCCAACTTGACTATGAAGCCCCTACTCTCT
Organism: Eustoma russellianum; assembly: GCA_036186865.1. Classification (NCBI taxonomy): domain Eukaryota; kingdom Viridiplantae; phylum Streptophyta; class Magnoliopsida; order Gentianales; family Gentianaceae; genus Eustoma; species Eustoma russellianum. Next base: position 26,204,033 of record AP025072.1, read on the forward strand.
CAGACCACTCTCTAGGCATCCTTATGTCAGGATGGGTAAAAACCTAGGTCTTAGGCCTTTTAAATTCATGAAAGGTTGGTTAATGCATCCATAATTTAAAGAGGCACTTGATATGAGTTGGAATGAACCAAAACATGAGAACCCTGTTAAGTTAGTTAAGAAACTGAAAAAGTTAAATGATCTCTTAAAGAAACTAAACATGGAAGTACTTTGGGAAAATTTCTGAAAGGGTCATCAATGCTAGACAAGAGCTTGAAACTGCCCAACTACATATCGTAGAAGACTGTCATAACACACAAAAATAACAAGAGGAAAAGAACGTATATATAACTATATTAGACTCCTGGCTTTTGAAGAAACTTTCTTCAAAGAGAAAACTAGGGTTATATGGATGAAAGAAGGGGATATGAACACCCAATTCTTTCACAGATCAGCCAAAGCTCATACAGTCAGAAATAAGATCTTAAGGCGACAAGATGAGAATGATAGCTTAATTGAGTATTATATGACTGTAAAGAGTATTGCTGTTGGTTTCTTTGGATCCCTTTCTCAGAGCTCATTACTATCCCAGTTCCACACCAGACTTGGCCTGACAAAACCAAATCTGTGGACCAATCCTCCACCATGGATATCCAAATTACACACAAAGAGATCAAAGAGGCCCTCTTCTCCATGAAAAACGATTGTCCCATATCCTGATGGCTTTACTATGGAATTTTTTAAGGCTAATTGGGACTTCATGGGAAAAAAGTTTTTAGATGTTGTAGGCTACTTCTCTAACAACTTCATCTACTATCTCATTAACTAAACAACCATTTCCCTCATCTCAAAAGTAGATGTCCCTATTAGAATGAAAGACTTTAGATCTTATTTCACGTTTGTTACAAAATCATTTCTAAGATCCTAGCTAACATAATGAAGCCTCAACTAACCTGCCTTGTTGATGAGAATCAGTCTATCTTCATTCAGGGTATAACTATCGAAAACAATATTCTTTTAATGCATGATTTGGTTAAGGGATATCAAAAGATTGGGGTCCCGGTAGTTGTGCAATTAAGGCGAACATAATGAAGTCATTGTATAGTGTAATGTGGGACTACTTGATGAAATCCTTAGGCTGATGAACTTCTCAGAGAGATTTAGTAATTAGATCTATCTTTGTATCCCCACTTCTTTTTCCATCAGCCTCGATGACACTTTGATTGGCAATTTCAATGCCTTTAAAGGTCTTAGATAAGGTGATCCTCATTTCCCTTCTTGCTTATACTGATTATGGAGGGTGTCACTCAACTCTTGAAAGCCAACATTAATGTCTCTCCCTTCAGATGTAATCTCATATGTGAAAGCATAAAACTTAGTTCCTTAACCTTTGCAGATGATCTGTTCATTATGGCGATTGCTGATGAACCCTTTGCGAGAACCATTAAAGTTACATTGGAAGAATTTGAAGGTTTTTCTGGTTTGAAACCTAACTTTGAAAAATGTGAAATCTTTGTTTTTGGCATTACAAATGCGAAGAAACAAGTTTTATCTGCTATATTTCGGATCCCAATAGGCAATTTGCCTATCAAATACCTAGGTTTCTCTCTTCTAAAAAGGAAACTTACTTATTCTGACTGTGCCCCCTATTGGGTAAGCTTAACAGTAAGATATTTAGTTGGACATCCTCAAAAATCTCCTATATTGGTAGACTCTAGCTCATCAACTCTGTCTTGATGGCCATTATTAGATGTTGGACAACATCATTCTTCATCCCTAGACTGGTGATTAGAGAAATTGAGAAGATCTTGAGAACATTTCTTTGCGGTGGAACAAAGAAAGCAAAGATCAAACAGTCTTATGTGTGTAAGCCTAAAGAAGCCAGGGGCCTGGGCTTAGCTGACTTAGTTCATGCTAACAGTGGCTATCTAATAAAATTAATTTGACATATATGTGAGGAGAAGGAAAGTTTTTGGGTGAAGTGAATTTACTCAGTCATTCTGAAAGGTAAATTTGTTTGAGAAGTTAGCCAAAGCAGTTGGTTTCATAGATGTGGAAGAGGTTGCTTTGGATAAGTGACCAATATGGCCAGTTCATAAAGAAAGTGATTGAGAATGGACGAACTTCTTTTTGACATGACCCCTTGCACCTTTA